>JAADYF010000172.1:0-34435 GCA_023338175.1 Phytopythium delawarense
ACTCGCTGTACAACTACGCGTTCGTGAGTCTGTCGGGCTCGGCGGCCGCGCAGACCGCGCTGTCTGTCCTCATGCAGGCGACCAAGATGGCCTTCAAGTACGCCGTCAACCGCAAGATTAGCCAGTACCCGGACATCAAGGCTGAGGCCGTCATCCTCAACGTCGAGATCTCGCACGCTCTCTTCGTCACCTTCAGCATGCAGAGCGCCACGTCGGTCATCACGCTCGTCGTGTTCGTCACACTCGACTTCCTTCACGGCATGGCCACGTACTATGAAGTCAAGGACGTCATCCGAGTTGTCCGAGCCCTCGAACGCGAGATGGACGAGCTCCACAAGGCCGACAGCGACGTGGAGTATGCACTCTCGTCCGTCCCTAGAGACCAAGCCACGGTCATCGACAAGGCGACGGCCATCCTGGCCAAGCGAGCGCCTGCTCCTGCCGTCCAGTTCGCCACAGTCGAACGTCACACCTCCAAGGAGGTCGCACGCAGGCTGTCGAACGCCATTTGCAAGCGCGGAGTGTGCTGCAGCCAGCGAAAGGTGGCAGTACTGCCGGTCAAATCCTCCGCAGACTCGCGACGCGTGAGAGTCACGCCGCACCGCGTCTTCGACTCGATGGTCGCAATCATGCCGTCTTCCGCGTCGCTGCTGACGTCCACCGACGCGTGGCGACAAGTGGACCGCAACCTCGCGACGTCCAGCCGGGAGAACATAAACACCAAGGCCAACGCGCGGGAGAAGAGCTTAGCCCGACTGGAAGACGTGTACGTTGAGCGTGTGCTCGCACTCCTGCACATGACCGAGTTCGCCATGCTGACGGAGTTCGTCGAGTTCACCGTGCCCATGATCTATGGTAAACGTCTGCCTTGCTCACTCTGCATTGTCAGTGACAAAGGCCTCACTCTCTGTTCTGACACGCTCTCTCGCAGTCGCGTACATTGCGACGTTGGCACTCCTACCCAACAGCGTCTACTACTCACAGCAGGCTGCTCTCTCCGCTGGTGGCAGCGGCTTGCACGCCTCCGACTCAGCGACAGACAACTATATCATGGCGGTGCTGGCTCGGACGCTCACGTACAGCCTTCTCGAGCTCCTGTCGCTCTTCCGCTTGGACTGGATGCTGCGCCGCCGCCTCGAGTTCTCGCCCGCCACGCAGCTCGTGTTCCGGCTCGAGTCCCAGTGGCGGTCCGTCCAGGCCGCGCTCATCCTGTACGTGTCGTACATCATCGAGACGACGCTCGAGCACCACGGTGAGTTCCATCCTCGTGCCAGTGAGAAGGCGTGTGTTGTGTGGTGGGAATGACACTGGGCTTGCTGCTCTCCAGGCACGGACTACAGCTTCAAGTTCCGCTGGCTGCACAGCGACTGAGCCTCCGACGCTTCATGCCCGTCTTCTGGTCGTGGCTGCCGGCATTTTTAGCCTCACTGGCGTTGCAAGAAAGTAAGAGGCTCTCCTCTGGAGAAATGGATGGCGAAGCGGCGGTCGGGCGTCGTGTGCGTGTCTTCTGGGAGGGCGAGGGCGAGTGGTTCGAAGGCGTCGTGGCAAGCTTTTCGCCCGAGAGCGGCTACTTCGTCCGGTACGACGACGGTGAGGAGCAGTGGGAGGACGCGGGCGAGACGATTGTCTTCTTGCCGAGCGCCAGCGATGAAGACGCAGTGGTGAACGTGGAGACTGGCGAGCCGCCGATACCGTCGCCATCGTACTTGCAGCAGGAGTTTGAAAACGACACTGGTGACGACGTTGTCAGTGCCGAGGCAAAGGATTGTGAGGAGCAGCAGCCGAGTCATTCAAGTCCTTCCACAGTCGATTCGTCCTCTCCACGCGCCTTCAGTCGTACAGCAAGTGATCTCGGTCGTCAAGGTCAACAGAGACTGACGACGGCGACGACGCGAGCGCTCAAGGGCGGTGGAGCGGCATTCTTCAAGGACGAAGACGCTTTGCGAGAGACGAAGCTCGTGCTGGAAGCGGAGAAGCGAGAGCTGCTGCGCTCAAAGGCGGCGCTGGAGACGCAGCTGACCTCTAGGGAGAATGAGTCGGCGGTCATCAAGCGCGAGCTGCAGCAACTCAAGACGCAGGTGTCGCTCGCCAGTGCGTTGCACTACTCGTCTTCCTCGGCCAGTTGTTCGCCATCATCGACGCCAACGGCGACCATCGAGTGGAAGCAGCGCGCCTTGGATCTCCGACTCGGCAACCAGCAGCTGACGCAGGACATCGTGAGGCTCAAGACAGCGTGGCAGTCTCAGCAGCGACGGGTGGAAGACCAGCAGCAGCGCATCGAGCAACTGCGAGCCAAGTTAGGACGCGTCCCTCAACGCGAGTTGCTCACGCTTGGCGAGCTGCAGGTTGCCATCGCGCAGCTCCTGCAGCGCAAGCGCGAGCTCGAAGTCTCTCTGCGCATGAACAGCAAAGCTGCAGCAAGGACCTCTCGGCAGCCGCGAGCGACAGAGGACACGGACGACCAAGAGGCGCGACGCACGGCACTGGAGAAGCAGCTCGCACGGCTCGAGCTGTCGCTCACACAAAGCCAGGAGGACGCGCGCACATGGCGGACGCGGCTCGAGTGCGAACGTGCGCGGCTGCAGCCCATGCGCGAGCGCTTGGCGAGTCTGCGCTCCGAGCTGCTGTCGCAGACAGAGAGCAAGCGCATCGATGGACGAGACGTCCTGCTGCGCAGTCTGTTCCTGCGCATCGACGGCGACGGCGACGGTGTCGTAGACCGAGCTGCAGCGATCGAAGCCATCGAGTTGGTGCTCGGGCGGTCAGTCAAAGCCGACGCGTCCACACCAGCAACTGGGGGTGATACCTCGCTGCAACTCTCGTTTGCCCAGTTCGTCGACGAGTATCAACGTGTTATCGCTCGGCACACACAGCAGTAGCGAGCTCGACGACAAGGACAGACCGAGAAGGAATGGCAAAGCAGCGCACCCGCGCGAAAGACAGGGGTTCACACGTAAATCTCCAGTTTGTATTCGAGTTGTTCCCATCGCAAGCGATCATAGCGAGAGCAGCCCGGGACGAAACGGAGAGGCTTTGGAGCGACACGACATGAGACGGCGTCTGCTGAAAGAAGCCGCCGCAGTCCACACTAAAGCAACAACACGAGGCGCTCGCGACCGGCGGCCGACGCGCAAAGCCAACTTCAGTCCATGACGACGGCCGAGCGGGGAAGCGAGCGGGAGTCCTCCTTGGCAACCGCTTACAGGCCGAGGGCCGTGCAGTTGGGGGCGTAGCTCTCGGCGAGCTCGAGCACGTTGATGGTGACGGTGCCGAAGTCGATGATGCAGTCCGAGGGCTCGAGCGCCAGCAGGTCGGCGATGAGCGACGCGCAGTCGGGCGTGAGGCACATGAGCACGATCTGGTCCTCGGTCGGGTAGGCCGTGGGCGGCACGAAGCTGAAGCCCGAGGCCGTCTCGCACGACTCGAGGTACGGGCTGTCGGCGAGCGCCAGCAGCTTGACGATCTCCGTGGACGGGCACACGGTGGTCTCGTCGTAGGCGGCGGCCTGCGAGATGAGCGCGGCGGAGGCGATGGCGGCGGCGGCGGCGAAGGTCTTCATGGTGAAGCTTGGGGGTGGAGGGGGTGGAGAAGTTGGCACTTGGAGGCGAGTTGGGAAGTGAGAGACCGGATCCAGCGCGCTTCGTGACCCCCATGGAGGCGCCAAGGGAGGGCAGGAGGGAGGCAAGCGTCCACTGTGCCCTCAATGACTGATGCGCGGGAAGAAAGCTACAAGGTCGCGAGTGTAACCCGCCACGGCCGCCGGCGCGCTGCAGGGCTGCAGGGCTGCAGGGCATGACATCAGCCGGGAGAAGCCGGGCGTGTAAGCAACGGCGGGCACATCCTCCGCCCCTGATTGCCTCGGCTTCAACTGTCGGTTCCGGACTGGACTGCCTCCTTCAAAGATGCAACAGACGAGTCCGCGGAGCAGTCAGACGCCGGCGCTCACGTCGGCTTTCACGCCGCGATTCGGACGACGCCGGCAGAGCCTCAAGGCCCACAGAGCGGCTTCTAGCTGGTGATCAACGCCTTCGAGCGGCGGGCGCTACAGTAACTGGGGCGGGGCACTTCTGCGGCGAAGATGGCGAAGATGGCGAAGATGTTGGCGCCAACTTCAAGTGGATCATGTCGGTGATGGAGGGTCCCACTTTGGCGCCATTTTAGTCCGGTTACAACTGTCCTCTGGCGTTTTGGTGAGGCGTCTCAAAGTTGAACCGGCAAGTTATCATCGACCGATTAGACAAATAGCGGCGCTTTCACCCGGACACAGTGTCATTGGAGATCCGAATCGCACAGTTTAGTCCGGGAAACGCGAGCCAAGTGCAAGTTGCGACCGGGAAGAGCGCTTCAACAGTCCGCGGGCTCTTGGGCAGCCAGACAGAGCTTTTACATCATGGGCCGGGCGGTGGAATGCCAAGTCATTAGGAAGCGCGGCCGTGCCGGCGTTGCATGCCCCGAGGGTTGCTGACGCGCCGAGCGCTCGCCGCGAGCCGCCAACGTCACGCGCGCGCTTTGAACATGCGGGGAGATGAGAAGATGAGAGGCGCGCTAGACAGGGCAAAGAGCCGTCGGCGCTGGGCGAGAGTGGCACGGACAGAGCAAGCGCTCGCGTGACTTCGCTTGAAGACCACGCTGTCGGCATTGACGCAGTGTGAGAAGCCAGTCGGAGTCAAACTCGGCGGCGTGAGAGCTCTGTGATGGCAACGGCGAGTGTGAAACAGAGCGGTCGCTGCACGCAGCCGTCGCCGCGTTTGACATGGAGGGAGACGCCGAGCGCAACGCGCAGCTTCAAGGGCGACTGTGCTCAGGAGTGGCATGGCCGCGCATGCCGCTGTTCGGTGGAGAGGCGCGGCCTTTGTCTGTCCGCGGTGGCTGTAAACTCCATTGGACGATTCGTCCAGGACAGTTATCGCGCCTGATGTGCCGTTCTCAGATCTTGGCGCAACCTTCGCGTCACCATACGTTGCGCGAGTCCAGCGCGGGCAACTTTATCTCCCTTCGCGCATCGTTACTACCGGCTCCCTTGAGCCGCTTCAACTTGGGGACGGATGGCGAAGGCGAAGGCGCTCCCGGTGACCGCGGCGGCGGCTTCCTGCGCGCCTTGTAGGCGGCGGCGGGCGGCCGGAGGGGCGATGCCAGCGCCTGCACGTCCATACCGACGCGCTGCTGCATCCAGCGGTGCGGCGACAGCGGCGGGGGACGCGTGGAGCCGCTTCCCTTGCTGACTTTGAGCGGCGGCGGCGACAGCGCGCGGTCGGTGGAGAAGCGTCGGCGCGCGAGGAACAGCCGGAGCTCGGCGCTTGACAGCGCCACAGCGTGTCGCTCGTCCGCCGCCGCAGCGAGCTCGCGCAGGTGGTCAGCATGCACCAGGTTGCCGGCCAGCTCAACGCTGCCGAGCGCCGCGTTCGCCTGCCACGCCGCCCGCAGCACGTCCACGGCGTCGTTCTGCACGTTGTTGTTGCTCAGCACGAGCGTCTCGAGCGTGTGGTTGTCCCTCTCCAGGCACTGGAAGAGCGCGGTTGCGCCCGGGCTGGCGACCGCGTTGCCCGCGAGGTTCAAGTAGCGGAGCGTCGAGTTGAACGGCAGCCCGCGCGTGGCGAATGCCGAGGCCGTGGCGTCGCCCAGGCGGTTCCCGTGCAGGTCGAGGTGCCTCAGGGCCGTGTTGATGGACAGCGCGGCAGCCAGCAGCTCGGCGGCGGCGTCCGAGAGCCGCATCCTGGCGACCGCCAGCGTGTGTAGGTGCCCGTAGCGAGCGAAGAAGAAGTCGCCGACGATCTCCGCCAGCAATTCGCCTTCTCCTTCGCCTGCGAGCAGTGCGTTATCTTCCAGGTACAGCTCCTCCAGCAGGAAGTTGGCCGTCCGGACCGCTTTGCACAGTGTTTGCATGGCGGACAGAGCGGCCGCCTGCCCTCGAGGTGCGGTGTGATCAGTCTGTTCGGCCTCCGACGTCTCTGGGGAAGGAACACTCGTCTCAATCGCTCCGATTGCCAAGATGCGAAGAGATTTGCCTGCCCCGACAGCTTTCATCACGTCGACGATTCCCTGGGCGCTAAACTCGCCGCTCACGCAGACCAGACACCGCAGTGACGCGCTGAATTGGATGGCGTTCGCCAAGTGCCGAGTGAAGACTGCTGGAGGCGTCTCACTGCCACTGTCGTCCTCGGGACGCGCTTCTTCAGTCGGCATCAATGACTTTGATCGCCGCTGTTCGCCTCGGAAGATCACCACTGGACACTCAAACAAGGCTCGACGCTGCTCAATTGTCTCGAGGGACGCGCGAGGCTCGACTCCGCTGCGGTGGTTCTCGTCGAGTTTGGCTACAAGTGACTGGATCACGCTTGGCGATGGTGCGCCAGGCACTCGCTTTAGTCTGCCGAGCGACTCGCGGAGCGCCTTTCGGCGGTACTGAGCCTGGATCTTGCGCGCGGCCGTGTGTCGGGTCGCCTCGATACTCCTTCGAGCCGCTGAGCTGCCAGTGCCGGGTCGAGCAGCCTCAATCACGGTCGCAATGCTGCTTCTCCCTGCTTGATGCGGGTTGAGTTGGGCGTCAACGAACCGCTTCCAGGCCTGTTGGATGCGTTTGGCACACTTGGAGCGATAGCTCTCGCTGATGCAGACGCCAGAACGTCGCGAGTGGTCTAGAACTAACGATGCCATGGCGTTGGTACTTCGTCGATGACGGCGGCGGAAACATGACTGGAGGCCTCGCGCAACGCGCTGTTTGGCCCGGAGTATGTTCTGCTGAGCGTCAAGGAGCAAGTCGTTCACGGATCGCGCGTGATCATGCTGTTTGCGTCGCCCGCTATCCACACACCAGCGAAGAAAGCGCTGTATCCTCTCCGCTGCGAGTCGGACCCTGGCAACCTCGGCACTGTGAGCATCAAGACGGACCAGGAAAGCGCAGCGCACTCGATATCCTCGGAAGCAGCGCTGATAAAACGATTGCGATGCATCCTCAGACCACAAGCGAGGAGGAGACAGCAGCAGCAATCGTCAACGGCATACCTGAACAAAGCGGCAGGCGACTTCTTCGCGCTCGAACCGCGTCTCGAACTCACTCGGCAGCAGCTGAGCCAGCTGGGCACGGACGCGGCGGTTGTATCGGTACTTGCGCGTCCGGTACTTGCTCAACTGCGACCAGCAACGATACAACGGGTCGCGTTAGTCATATCAAGAAGTTCCTCGTCGCTGTCAGAACCGACCAGGTCGTTGACGAGCTTCGCGCGACGATCACTATCAGCCCAGCGCAGCCGAGCGAACCGCAGAAACTTGCGCGCCTGCTGCTGAATGATGCGGGCGGAGACGTCCTGCGCGGCGAACAGGGGCGAGTACTTGTCGCGCAGCAGCCGCAGCACCAGTTGTCGCGCGCTTCGGTCGTACGGCTGGTCCTTCCACTGCTGCTCGGCACGCTGCTCGGCCACCTCCCGCAGCTTGGATGCCCTGTTGCGGCCCCAAATGCCCCGGAGTACACGGGCGATCTGGATCTGGCTCGCGTCTTCCAAGTCTAAACGGTACTTCCACTTGTCTGGGAACCACTCGGCGAGACTGGCGCGCGCCTCCGGGTGGAGCGAGTCCATGTCGAAGACGGCCTCCATGGATCGGATCGCCTTCTCCATCTGGTTGCTCTGGTAGTACGTCCGCGCCAGCACCAAGTACAGCTCGATGCGGTTTCCCAGCTCCTCTTTCGACGCATCAGACGTGTTTGCAGCTTTTGCTTTCGCCTTCGACGTCGGCTCCTCCAGCAATTCCAACGCACGAGCAAGCGCATCGCTCGCCGGGATCGGCTCGTTTCGCGCCTGGAAGTACTGCGCGAACGAAGTGTATGTCTCGCTACGCTGCCTCCACGGCTTCTTCGCCGGTGCGACCTTGCTGCTGAGTATGTGGCGCTGCACAGCCGCTCGAAGCAGCTCGTCGAAGCAGTGGTCGGCCGTCGCGGTGGCCAGCGCAACCGTCGTGGATGCCTTGGAGATGACGGCCACTCCAGCAGCGTCGACACCGCTTTCAAGGACGAGTAGCTCGTTCAGCCGCGCGTGCATGTACAGCACCTCGATGCAGTGATCGCCCTGCTCGATCGACGGAGCGGCGAACACGTCAGTGGAACGGTCAGCCAAGCAAACAGCGAGTGAGGACGTCTACCTCGCTCATCGCCTTGTCCAGAAGCAGCTCCTTGGTGTAGCGGATGCACTTGAGCAGCACCGTGTGCCGGTCGATCGAAGCGGTTCCAGTGTCACCATTCGGTGCCTGTTGCGATTGGTCGCCTTGCCTCGTGTCGGAGGTGCTTCCAAGAGTGGAGAAGAGCTGGTAGCGCTGCAACAGCACGTACCTCAGCACGACCTGCTTGCGCTGCTGAAACTTGGGGAACGTCGTCAGAATGGTCTCGCACACGCTCAACGCGTCCGAGTAGTCTCCGAGGGCTTCCAGCGCATGCGAGTACTCAAAGAGTGCGATCGGGCTGGACGCGACCTCGAAATGTGTCAGCGCCTGCTCGTAGGCGATGCGGCAGTCCCAGAGCGCCGTCCACTCGCCTGACTGCTTCCAGTGGCGCCACTGACACTGCGCCAGTCGCCTCCAGCAAGCTCCAGACGACGCGCCAAGGCTAACAGCCTTGTTCAAGTGGCGTGCCGCCTTCTCGTACTCTTCCCGAGCAAACAACCGGAGTCCGAGCCGCTCCTGTCGCCACTTGCGATCCTCGTCTTTGCTAAGGATTTCCTCGTGCCGACTCACCAACACTCGGTCCACCGCGTCCTGCCACCGTCGGAGCACCTGTGGCTTCATCTGGCGCGTGGGAACGGTTGCTGTTGATCTGAGAGGTGGCGAAGGAACTGGCGGTAGAGCTTCAATGGCTTCATCGCTAGCCTTCGCAGCCGTATCGACTGCAGTCAGTGTTGGTGGAGATGGAGACCCTGGCTTAACCCTCGCTCGACGCTTTGCAGTGGGCTGGGCTGGCACGAACTGCTTCGACCGGAACTGGCTCACGTGCACCATGTCGGAGCGTGGCGGGCGCGTGTCGTCTCCATTGGCACCGAACGTCGGGCGGAACGGAGACGTCGGCGCCTCGAATGGGTCATGCCAACCTCCCAGGTCTTCTGCGCCGTCGAAGATTGGCGTTGTTGGACGCGGGATGCGACGGACGCGGACTGGCAGGCCCATGGAGACCTCGCGCTTGATGCGGTTACGGCGCACGATCCTCGCGCGTCGAAGGCGCCGCCGCCGCTCCTCCTCGGGATCCATCACGAGTCTCTGGAGGAACATGGTCGCCTGCTGTCGAGCCCGAGAAGAGGTCGGTGACAAGCTGCTGCGATCTGGAGTTGGAGAGCACCAGTGGGATCAGACGCAGGCCACAGGATCCACCGGCGCAGTCAACCGCTCGTGCAGGCGGTTGGCCGTCGCACTGCGGCTTGAGGTCGCGAAGTCGGCCAACTGCTCGCAGTTATATTCGCCGCACCCGCTTTCGCGGCAACCTCTTGGGATAAGTATAGCTACAACAGCCCCCGAAGGCTCGAGAGCGCGGCTCTTGCGCGGCGGACAGGGACATGGGCTCGCGCCTCGGTCGCTGGGAGCCGCAAACCGCTGCTGCTTCTTCAACGTCGAATTCGCACCGAGAACGAGAGCCGAGAGCTGTCGACAAGCCAACCAGAGACTCCAGGCGAGAGCCGCGCGGTGGATATTCCTCCTCTGCTCACTGACGGGACTCGCGGTCGCCGGCTGTGCTCGAACAGGCGAGCCGAGTAGACGGCGGCGCGTCGCTCTGGCACTCGCAACGGTCTGGGCATCGTGGCGCTGTTTGTTTTCACTCAACGACGCCCGATGGACTCGTCGACCAGCGTGCAGGAAAACAACGGGCTGCAGGCACGAGAGGCAAGCGTGAACTCCGCCGTCGATCCATCCACGATGCTCCACGTGCAGGTCACCAGCCAAGGCGCGGTGGCTATTAAAAGCGGTGCCGCAGTCGCGTCCTTGGTGCGGCGGGCTCGCAAGGGCTTCGGCTTGGCCGGCACCACCAAGAAGCGGCTCGTGCTCAAGCTGGACGACGACGCGGCCGCTGTAAGCGCCAGTGCAAGCGACACCAACGCGAACAGCAGTCCAAAGGCTGGACCGGAGTCGCATGGACGTTCTGATGACGCTGTCCCGTGGTGGAAAGTCGAATACCAGCAGCCGCCGCCCGGACACCTCGGCGCGCACGTCGTCCCGGTCGCGCAGGCTTCGGTCTTCCAGCGAAACGGCGAGGTCTCGGCGCCGAACATGTTCGCCAAGCGCTGTGCGAAGACCGAGGAGTCGGCGCTGCAGCGGCCGCCACTGGACGACTCGCCGGGAGGAAGGAAGCGGGTGCATCCGAGCCACGAGACGCCGGAGCGCGCGCACCACCGAGCTCGTGGAGGTGTCATGAGCCTTTTCGCGTCGGTTCCTAGTCGTACGCCACGTGCTTTGTCGCCGTTTCGGGTGAAAGTGCCCGGCCACTGACGCCGCGTGAGCCTGTTGCAGTCCTCGTCGACAGCAGCCCGACCCAGAAGCGCAAGATCCGGCACGTGCGCGAGAGCGAGCCGCGCAATCTTCTCGGAGGGGAGGATGACAGCTCCAACAACGAGCAGAAGCGACTCCACGATGCCAGGTGAGCTCTGGCGAAGGCTCCATGAACTTGTTGATGCGAGCGTTCTTCTGAATCGGCGGCGTTCTCTTCCTCGACAGCGTGGCAACCGAGTGCCGGCCGCTGTTCGCGCGATATCCGACCGTGGTGACGCCCTCGAGGCTCGTGAAGCCGCTGACAGATATTGAGATCGCAAGCGACGCGCCGAGCTCAGCCGCCGCCACCGTCGCGAGCGAGGCGATGCTGCAGGCAGGAAGCGGTTGCAGCAACTCGGACGACCAAGACGGAGGCGTGGCGTTATGACACGGCAGCTTGGAGCACGGACTGTCCCGTCGGCCGCCCGACTCGTCCGCTGTGGCCGCTCCATACATCGACGCAGCGAGACGCATAGAGCTAGTGGAGGGCGTGCTTTGGCGCGACAAAAAGTATCTTCATGACAATTGGGTTCAATTGGAAATGGCTACACTTCTTTTCGGCGCTTACCCGTTAGGTCCCGTTACTAACTAACGTCCACGAATGTTGTTCTTATATGGAGTGATGCTTTTTCTCTTTTCAGCCAATCAAACGTCCGTAAAACTGTGCCATGTTCGAGAACTTTTTTGACTCAAGTATCTGATGGCTTGGCCAGCTGGGTCATTCTGGAATCCAAGGCGCCGCGGACAGGACCCCCTCCGCATACTGCGCGCAAGTGAACTCGAGACAGGCAGCAGCATGGCGAGCGAGTGGAAGGCAAAGGGCAACGCGGCGCTGAGCGCGGGCGACGCGCGCGAGGCCGTGGCGTGCTACACCAAGGCGATCGAACTGGACCCGAGCGACCACGTCTTCTACTCGAACCGGTCGGCGGCGTACCTGTCGATGGACGACGCGGCCCACGCGCTGGAGGACGCCGAGGCGTGCATCAAGGTCAAGGCGGACTGGGCCAAGGGCCACGCGCGCAAGGGCGCGGCGCTGCACGCGCTCAAGCGCTACGACGAGGCCGTGGCCGCCTACGACGAGGGCCTCAAGGTCGAGCCGGGCAACGCGGCGTGCGCCAACGGCGCGGCGGACGCCAAGCGCGACCAGGCGGCGGCGCAGCAGGCGCAGGCAGCCTTCAACCCGTTCGCCAACGCCTTCGGGCCCGACATGTTCGCCAAGATCGCGACCAACCCGCGGCTGTCGCCCATGCTGAGCGACCCCGAGTTCGTGCAGAAGCTGCAGGAGATCCAGCGCGACCCGGCCAAGATCAACGTGCACCTGCAGGACCCGCGCGTCATGACGGTGCTGGGCGAGCTCATGGGCCTCAACGTCAACATGGACGGCCCGGAGGACGCGGACGAGCAGCCGCCCGCTGCGGCGCAGCACGAGCCTGCACGCCCCAAGACGCCCGAGCCGGAGCCCATGGACGAGGACCTGTCGGAGGAGGAGCAGGCCGAGCGCGCGGCCAAGAAGGCGGCCGAGGACGCCAAGCAGCGCGGCAACTCCCTGTACAAGCAGAAGAAGTTCCCCGAGGCCATCGAGTGCTACAAGGAGGCCATCGAGAAGGACGCCACCAACATGTCGTACCTGAGCAACCTCGCCGCCGTGCGCCTCGAGATGGGCGACTACGACGCGTGCATCGATGACTGCAAGTACGTCTCTATGCGCTGGTTGAGGTGCGCTTGATGCGGAGTGCACGTGTGCTAACGATTTGGACTGTCTGTGGCGACTTGCTTGTCGTGATTTGCAGGAAGGCGATCGAGGTCGGCCGCGCCAACCGCGCCGACTACGCGCTGATCGCCAAGGCGTACGTGCGCATCGGCAACGCGCACCTGAAGAAGGGCGAGACGAAGGAGAACCTGGAGGCGGCGATCAACATGTACGAGGCCGCGCAAGTGGAGAACCGCACCAAGGACGTGGAGAAGAAGATCAAGACGCTGCAGGTCAAGGCGCGCAAGGCCCGGGAGCTCGCGTACATTGACCCGGAGAAGGCGCTGGCGGCCAAGAACGAGGGCAACGAGTTCTTCAAGGCCGGCGACTTCCCGCAGGCCGTGGAGCGCTACTCGGAGGCCATCAAGCGCGACCCGTCGAACGCCATCTACTACGCCAACCGCGCGGCGGCGTACACGAAGCTGACGTCGTTCGTGGACGCCAAGAAGGACTGCGAGAAGGCGCTGGCGCTGGACCCGAACTACGTCAAGGCGTACTCGCGCATGGGTGCGATCCAGATGTTCATGAAGGAGTTCCACAAGGCGCGCGAGAGCTACGAGAAGGGCCTGAAGATCGACCCGAGCAACCAGGAGTGCCAGGACGGCCTGCGGAACGTCATGTACAAGATCCAGAGCGGCGAGACGGACGAGGAGCGCGCGGCCCACGGGATGGCGGACCCGGAGATCCAGGCCATCCTGCGCGACCCAGTCATGCAGAACGTGCTGAACGACTTCCAGACGGACCCGATGGGTGCGCAGCGCCACCTGCAGAACCCGGGCATTATGGCCAAGATTGAGAAGCTGATCGCCGCGGGCGTGCTGCAGACCAAGTAAGCGCAGGTAGCAGCTTGAAGCTCACAGGCAAGTGATCATCAGGTAGGAGAGGGAGGCGAGGCGAGTACAGCGGTTAGCAATGAGAGCAGCAGCCCCGTCGATACGTTCACTCGCGTGCGTCCTGTTGTCACTTGGCGATGAGCTCGTTGATCTTGGACGAGTTGGCTCGCAGCGCCGCGAGCACGTCCCTGGCCTGGCGCGTCAGCTCGCGGTCCAGCCGCGCGCTCGGCGACATGGCGGCCTTGACCGGCGAGCGAGCGACCGCGGCGGGCTTGATCTTCTTGCGCTTGGCCGTCGCCTTGGCGGTCGCCGACACGATGGCCGGCGTGGACGCCGAAGCGGCCAGCGGCGGCGAGGAGGAAGAAGCCTCCATGTCCTGCAGGTCAGCCGTGGACGCGGCGCCGCGGAGCGTCTCGCGCACGAACTCGCGCATGTTGGCGTTCTTGGCGCCCGTGGGGTAGAAGAGCAGCACGTCCTCGCCCTGCGAAGGCTTGTCGGTCGCCGCGACCGCCGGCGAGAGGCCCGTGTGGCCCAGGTCCGGCAGCGGCACGGGCTCGAGCAGCAGCCGCACGGACGCCGCCAGCGCCTCGAGGTCGTCGCCGGACGCGAGCGCGTCGGGCCGGAGCGCGCGCTCCTTGGCCGCGATCTCCGCGCGCGATTTGGGCAGCAGCCGCCGCGAGTGCACCGTCAGCACGTCGAGGTACGGCGCCGGCGCGTCGAGCGCCATGGGCGACTGCTTCACCCTATCGATTCGGAAATAGCCACACCCGGGGACGAGACGTTCTCACCGCCGCCTCCCAGCACTGGCTGATGCGCCAGTTGGCCAACATGCTCCAGAGAGCTCAAGGCATTCGCGAACGCGCCGGCTGCGTGGCAAGTGACGAGTAGTGTTCCCCTTCCGAGAGCGCGAGATGATTGGCGACGTGCTGGTCGTGCTGGCCGCGTTCGCCGCCGGCGCCGCCATGGCGTACTACTTTGGCGTGTACCGCAAGCAGCAGCGGGTCAAGCAGCAACACAGCGCGCTGGACTCCGTGACGCCCGCCGTGGACCCCGCGGCTGAGCAGCACGCAGGCAACTTCCGGCGCATCTAGCGGCCTCCCCGGTCGGTCTCATGTCGGACGTGCGCGCTTCCAGTGGGGAATGGCAGCAGTACCGTCGCCGCAGGATCTATACGGCTTCAACACGCTTCACGCAACGTTACTTTGGTCCCGCAACATTTACGCAACGTTATTTTCCTCATTTATGTTGCTTAAACGGTCGAAACCTGCAGAGACACGTTGTCTCAGACAACTCTTTGCCAGTCCCCAATCTCCGGAGGCGGCGACAAGCAAGGCGAGAAGCAGGCAGGAAGCAGATAGCGGGCGACTGGATGGAGCTGTCGAGCGCCGAAAGCGCGCTGCGGACGCTCAAGCACCGGCCGAAGGCGCCGCAGGGCGCGCTGGCCGCGGCCGAGGCGGCGCTGCGCGTGCTGACGGCGGGCGAGGCGCCCGAGGCGGCCGAGTCGACGGACGAGCAGCGGCGCGCGGCGCTGGAGCAGCAGCTGGCGACGCTGCTCCTGTACGGACAAGAGCGCTGGGAGCCCATCGCGGTCTTCTGCGCCGTCGTGCGCGACCTGATCGCGCGGCGCCTGGGCCTGCCGGACTTTGACGAGAACGCCGACTTTCAGCTGCACAAGCCCGCGCACAAGCTGTACGTGACGACCGTGGCGCCGCTGTCGGACGCCTTCCTGCGCGAGAACGTCAAGGCGACGGCGCGCCAGTGCCTGGAGCACTGGGAGCCGCGCGTGCGCATGGCCGTCGCGCGGCTGCTGGGAGTGCTGGCGGGCTGGGACCTGCCGTGGGTGGCGGCCGAGCTGCTGCCGCAGGTGGTCGAGTCGGTTGAGTGCAACCTCACGCGCTCGCCCGACTTCGAGGAGACGGGCTTTGACGCCATGGACGACAACGTGAGCGTCAACGGCATGGAGACGCCGCCGCAGTCGCCCGAGAGCACGCCGCGCACGCCGTCGACGCCCTACCGGCTGGACGACGTAAGCGGCTGGAAGGCGCTCGAGAGCTCGCTCAGCGCCGTCAAGTACATGATCAAGGGCAGCCGCGCGGCGTTCCTGCAGAGGCAGCCCGGCGGCGAGGCGTTCGTCTACCTCACGCCCTCGCTGCTCGAGCTCATCACGACCAAGAGCTGCTTCCATGTCAACCGCCACGTGCGTGTCGTCGGGCTTGACATCATCACGGCGATCGCGAACGTGTCGCCGCCCGGGTTTCTGGACGCGCACCACAGCGACGTGGCCGACAGGCTGTGCAAGTGCATCACTCGCGGTATGCAGGACAACTGGAGCCAGGTGCGGTACGCGGCGTCCATCACTGTGCGCGCCTTCCTGCTCAAGCTCGGCGTGGAGGCCAAGGAGGTGTACTACCCGTCGATCGTGCCGCGCTTGTGCTTCAACCGGTACTTCGTGGCCGAGCGCGTGCAAAAGCACTCGCAGGAGACCTGGCGCCTCGTCATGGGGGACAAGGGCCGTCAGATCTGCGCCAAGTACGCCGTCGAGATCGTCGACTTCTACGTCGACATGACGACCCACTGCGTGCGCGAGGCGGCCTGCCAGTGCATTGCGGAGCTCGGCACCAAGGTGGAGCCGGAGGCCGTACGCCCGCACGTCGCGCGGTTGATGCAGGCCGTGCTCAACTGCTTCTACGACGCGTCCAACCTCGTCCGCGACGCCGCGTGCCTCGCCGCGGGTCAGCTCGTTCTGGGCTTCCCGGAGGAGTCCCGCCCGTTCCTGGACGAGCTGTATCACCTGTGGATCGACCACCTGTCGGACAACATTTGGTCGGTTCGCGAAGACGCGGCCATCGCGCTAGGCAACGCCATCCGCGCGTACGGGCAGGAGGCGCTCGACCGCGTGGTCAAGGTCGCGGACGAGTACCTGTTGCTGGCGAAGCAGCAGCCGGCCATGTCCCAGCTCGAGTACGACGAGATGGTCCGCGAGGGGAAGAAGCACCTGAGCAAGCAGGCGTTCGGCTGCTGCGACCTGGACATGGAGGTGTTCGACCGGCACGAGCATCACCACAGCGAGCCGTGGGAGCACACGGACGGCGCCATCTACCTGGTGCGTGAGCTGTGCGACGTGGCGCCCGAGGTGGCGATCAAGTACCTGCCGCTGGTGGCGGACGTGGCCATCCTGCGCCACTTCCCGCAGACGGCTGTGCTGCAGGAGACGGTGTGGAAACAGGTGCCGCTCATGTGCGACGCGCTCGGCAAGAAGGTCTTCAAGCGCCACCTCGAGGTGTTCTTCGACCCGCTCGTGTTCACGCTGCAGGGCTCGCACCGCCTCGCGACGTTCGCCGCGCGCGACTGCGTGGCGCGTCTGAGCAAGCAGATCGGGCCCAGCATCTTCCTCGGGCGGCTGCAGGCCAACTCGACCTGGCTGGAGGCACTCGCGCCGCTCGTGTCAGTCGCGCCGCTCGTGTCAGTCGCGCCGCCGCTCTACTAGGCACGGCAAGAGTTAGTCGACAACGATGACGCTCGCTTGAGCCCGAGACGCAACGCACACGCTGGCTTCGAACGAGGCGGAGTCTCCAGGGTGAGTGTATGTACAGGTGGAGTGCTAGGTAATACATGGTGCGCACCGTTAGGCGACGCTGGTCTGCTGCTCCCTGCGCGGCGCGTGCTTGGCGATGAACTCGTGCGCGAGTGTGTAGCGCACGTCCTCGGGCGAGCTGGGCTTGCAGACGTCCACGTGGGTGGCGTCCGACACCTCGATGAAGTCGCCGAAGCCTGGGTTGGCGGACTCCTGAGGCACCACGAGCGTCTCGATGCCGATCACCGGGAGCCGACACGGCGTACTCTCGCCGATACTCAGCGCCGGGATGTCCTTCTCGAGGAACAACTCGCCGCACCACTCGTTGAGCATCTCGAGGTGCGGTGTGCCGTGCAGGTGCTCCGTCACGGGATGCTGCGCGATTCGCCGCGGCTTGATTGTCTGGATGGTCTGCGCGATGGGACTCCCGTGATGAGGAACACCATAGAACACAACGCCGTTCACGTTGTCGACAAGCTTCGCTTCATCCTGATCAGAGCTGGTGCTGGCCGAGTCGAGCAGCACTTGTTTCAGGATCACGCCGCCCAGACTGTGGGTGACGAAGACGACGGGGCGATCGCCAGTCCCGACCTGAGCAGCGCGAAGCTTGGACAGGATCTCGCTGCTCGTGTCTTCGAAGCACATGGTCTGCCAGACCGACTCCGAGGCGAGCAGTTGCGAGTCGTAGCCGACCGACAGGATGCGCGGGTTGTGCCCTTCGCGCTTGAGGTCGTCCAGCAACCACTGCTGGGCCCACACCGTGTCCTGGTTCTCGCCGCACACCCAAGTCTCGTATGGACACCCGAGCAGGCCGTGGATGAACACAATGTCCACGTCGTAGTCGTTCCGCGTCGACTCTAGGCTGTTTCCCGTCGAGAAGTGCAGCGGATGCACTCCGTCCACGTACTTGACATCATTTGATGCGTCGCGTGACTTGAGCTTCGCCACCTGGTAGCGCTGGTTGGATCGGGCTCGGTGTGCCAATGTCTGAAGGCGCACATCGTCTGCCTCAACCCACTTGTCCAGCACAATAGCCAGCAGAGCGTCGGAGGTGACGAATGCAGCGAGCTCCTTGTCCATCGCATCACAGGAAAGCATGTTCGCTAGCAGTCGAGCCGTCTCACGTTGTACCAAGGCGTTCTCAGAGTTCATCAGCGTCTTGAGAAGAGGGACTCCACCTAGGCGAACGAACTCGGACTGGCACTCGGCCTGCTCCGCAACAAACGCCAGTGCTCGAAGTGCCTTCGCGTGTGACGCTTCGTACTGCGAGCTCGCAGACTGGTGACCTACCAGCGGGCGAGTTCGGGACCGCGCATCGCGCACACTAGTCGAGGACGCAGCGATCTCCTTTGGAATCTTGTCCAGAACGCCGTCCAAAACAGCAATCAGCCACTCCTGCAGACATTGGTCCTTGTACGCGCCGTGGGTCACAATCTGCTGGAGACACTTGGACGCCACATCGCGGACGTCTTGGTCGCTGTTCTTCATGAATTCTGTGAAGAGCTCGATCCAGCCGTCAACGTAGCGGAAGCTCGCCATCGCACTTGGATTGACCAAGTCATCTTGCTCGAGCGGGTCGTCATCCTCGATCGCACCAACGAACGACAGCGAGTCTTGGTCCAGCACAAACTCAGAGTTCTCGTCTTGCTCCGGTTCCGCCAGTGCATGTACTGCGTTCAGTAGTTTGGCTGTCATTCTGCAGTCTCCATTCTCTAAGATCCGGGTTCGCAGTATGTCCAGCACTCCCATCGACACAAGTTGTCGACGGGCGTCACCGCCAGTGCGTGCAAGACTGGCAATCGTGTCCAACGCAGAGCATGCGAGCGGGATCGTCGGGGATGCCAGCCACTTAGTCAGCAACTGTGAGCACTTCTTGTGTCGCTGCATGGCGGACGCCAACGACGGGTCGTCGCTGAGCTCCTTCAGCAGCCGAGCAGCCTGCAGCTGAACGGCATCAGACCGGCTGTCGCCGATATCGAGCAGCGCGGTCCACAGCTTGTCATTGGAGATCAACTTGCGCCTCGTCTTGGCAGTGGCGTCGTCGCCGAAGAGCGTCTTCCTCCACTTGTACCGGCTGCTCATGCCTTCGGGGGAAGCTGCCTTGCCGAGGCCCCAGAGCGCAAACTCCAGGTACTCGTCTGGGACGTCCGCGACCGCAAGGGACAGCAGAGACACGAGGTTAGCCGGGCCGAACCTGCACTCGTCGCTGTCGAGCACGACGAGCCGGCGGAGCGCGTCGCCCACGCGCGGGTCGTCGTCGTGCGCGTGCGCCAGATTGACGAGCGCTAGTCTCCCGTAGCGAGTCGCCTTCTCGGCGATCGCAGCGGCACACCGGCCGTTGGAGGCGAGCACGCCCACCGCGTCGTGCATGCGGCGCTCCAAGTCCTCGCCGACGACGGGCATGCCCTCGGCAGCGGACAGTAGGTCGAGCAGCGAGGAGAAGTTGGCGCCGGCCAGGATCTGCCGCGCGTCCGCCTTGACCGTCGCGGGCGTCAGCTGGCGCAGCCACGAGAACAGTTCGCGGTACTCGTCGCCGCCGTCCCGGCCCTCGAACACGCACAGCGCGCGCGCGTCCGCCGTCTTGGCGGCCGCCGCGAGCGCCTGGCGCGCCGCCGCCACGGACGCGGACGACATCCAGCACGCGAGTTCTCGCGCCAGGCTCTGCTGCAGGCCCAGCTCCTGCTTGGACACGGCGGCGAGGCGGCGCGTCTTGGTCCTCCGCTGCGCGTGTCCCGTCCGCTGGCCCACCGGCCCCTCGAGCCGCCGCTGAGGCGCCTCCGCCGGCCGCCGGTCGTCCCCGTAGTAGTACAAGCCGGCGCCCGCGCTGGCGCTCACGCCCGCGCTCGCCAGCAGCAGCAGCGGGCGCTTCACCGCGTAGTACATGTCCACGCCGCCTTGGTGCTGGGGTGCTGCCTTTCCTGCTACTTGTCGAATGTAACAGTGTGGAGAGCGGAGGGAAGGACGGACGGTGGTTGCACTTGCTGTTGCGCGAGGAGAGCGTAAACTACATTGAAGGGACGCAGTCAAAATCAGTCGTGTGTGCGTGTTTGTATTGGGCGACGAAAGATAACGGGGGCGGAGAGACGTCAAGCGTAAACTACATGCGTACTGGCGTTTCTGATGCGAAGCGGTGACGCAGCACGGTTTTCCGCCAATCAGCGCGCGGGAGCGGTCGTCTGGCCGAATCTCTGGGCCATGCACTTGGCCATGGCGAATCTCGGCGTGCTGCTGCGTTATGCAGCGCTCGGAATCTCCGTCCTCGCGCTGGCAGACGCGGAAAATAGCGCCCACGCTCGGCCTCACCGCCATATTTGTCCTGACTGGCCGGGTCGGAGCCCTGGGGACGCGGCGGCCGACCCTGCGGCGGCAGCGGATCCCGAGCCAAATGACGTCACGGTCGCGGTGCGACAGGCCGTTTCGTGACGAAACGCACTCGACAACAGAGTATTTCGTGCTAAGTTGTGATGGCTGACCTCTGATTCAATTCAAGTAAGAAACCATCTGAATAGCTATACTTTATCGAAGTATCAAGGTACCCTACATGGCTTCACTTTTATGGTCGCGTCGTTTCGCGACCAACCTCCTTTATCCTGACCGAGCCAGCATAACAACGCGTCTGCTGATACTTTGGCTCGCAACCCCGACACCATCGCCATGGGCTGCGGCAGCTCGCGGTCCGTGACGCTGGCAGACGTCTCGCGCGTGCGCGACTGGCTGCTGGTGGCGCTGAGCCATCGTGCAGCTCGTGGGGACCGGCGGCCGCTGCGGACGTGGCTGGCGACGCAGTTCCAGCGCCACGACGCGGTCAGAGCTCGCTCGTTTGGTGATTGGAGGGCGGCGTGCTCATTGTTCGTCGTCTTTTGTCTCTGCTGCAGGCAATGACAGGCATTGTGACGATAGTAGCAGTGGCGGAGATCGTGTCCGATCTCTCGCTGGCGTCGAACTGGTCGGACGCGGACGTGGCCCAGTTCGGCGCCTTCTTCGCTTCGGAAGAGGGCGATGGCACCAGCAACGCGTTCGATTACAGCCTCTTCCTCGATTTTCTGTTCTTCCCAGTGCAGCAGGCGCGACCGCAGCTAGAGATCTCCATGCAAGACACGAGTGCCGACGGCTTTCGAGTTGGGATGTATCGCCAAGGCGCCGACTCAAGAGGACAAAGCGCTGAGAGGCGCGTGGTGGTCAAGGAAGCCGTACTGCCGGTGCTGGGCCGACACCAGGAGGAGGTGTTCCTCCTCCGAGACGCTGTCAACAGGCTGCGTCTGCTGTCCCACCCGAACCTCGTGCGCTTCTGCTCGACGCTCCAGTGCAGAGGGACACTGTACGTGCTGCAGACACACGAGCCAAAGTGCTGCTCGCTGCGCACCATCCTCGAGTCCTTTGGTCCCATGAAGGAGTCGACCGTCCGGCGGTACTTGGCTCAGATACTTCAAGGCTTGGGCTGTCTGCACTCGCACGGGATTCCACACGGAGCGCTGTCGACGCAGAGCGTGCTCATCGACAGCTGCGGGTTGCTCAAGCTCGCAGACTTTGGCATCCGCCGCTTTCTGCCAGGCCCCGAGCTCTGGGTCCGCCCGCTAGACAGCCCCTCAGTCGGAGATGATCAAGACTGGTGCTTGCAGTTCAAGGTAAGGTGGAGATACCATCGGTGCAGCTTGCTTTGGCATTTAACTCTCCATTGATGTGCTTCTCCATTGATGTGCTAACGCAGCCACCAGAGGTCGACGCCAGCGTCTCGTGGCATCTCAAGAGCGACGTGTGGTGTGTCGGCGTCTTGGCGCTGCAGATGACGCACGGCTGGTGCTCCGCCCCGGGCAAAGCCCAGAACAGCAGTGCGTCAAGGTCCCCTCGCTCTCCGAGTCCCACCAAGAGGGCGACGATCGCCGGGATCGACACGACCAAGGCGACTGATGTCAGACGCCCGCCAGGTCTCCCAGCGAGCGCATCGAAGGAGCTCAAAGCGCTAGTTCGGGCTTGTCTACAAAAGACGCCCAGCAAGCGAGCGACTGTGAGCGAGCTACTCCGATGCCCCTACTTCCATGTCAACCAGACGGATGCTACGCGGGAAGAGCTGCGCACGGTGTGCACCGACTTGGACGCATCCATGCGGCGGTTGCTGTCCGCGTCATCGCCGGCGACCAGGGCGGGGATCCGCAAGGAGACCAACCGTCGAGCGACCACAGGAAGGTGATGCAATGAGATTCATTGCATGAGGTTATCACATGCATCCTACCACTCGATCAGTAAAAGTAGCGCGTGCTGAACGCCGCCATATCGCCGGGAGTATCATCCTGGCGGTCATGGCACGTCAATGCAGGGTCCTATTGACAACACAGTCCTTGAATGGCCTCACCTGCACGTTCTCGAGGTCGTCGCGGGCACCACAAGCGACGAGGTGACGGTAGACGTGAGGATGGAGGAGCTTGGCCGCGACATGGGCCGGCGACTCGTGCAGCACGCGTCCACTCTGATCGTTCAGAAGAGCAGGGACCTGTGCCGACAGGAACTCTACGCAGCGCATCGATCCATGTGCGGCCGCGACGTGCAGCACCGATAGTCCCTGTACCATCGATCGGGTTTGAGGCCAAGATCCATCAGTGAAGCAGTGAAAGCTCACTTACGTTGCGGGCGAAACGGACAAAGTCGGCCTTGCCTGACCGACACAAGAGCTCCAGGACTTGGACGTGGTCGACAGACGCCGCCAGGTGCAGCGGCGCGAACCCGAGCCTCGTATCTGGCAGGTCGACGTTCACGCCCAGGTTGATCATCGCCTCCATCACCTCTAGACGGTTGGTCGCCGCTGCAACGTGCACTGCTGACCAGCCCTGTCGAGTCGCCACCTGTGCGTGAGTGATGAAGGCGAGACCGTCGCGTTGAGTGACGGAGCGACCCACCTTTGCGTTCTCGATGCTCGGGTCGCCCTTGATTTGGCAGAGGATATTGACGACCGCAGCACGTCCGAACGCTGCCGCGAGTGTCAGCATCGTCTCGCCCTAGTGTCACCTCTCTGTCAGCCTCTCCCTTTCCATCAGACGCGAGTTAGGCTGCCAGACCGCACCCTTGCGTCCTTGCCATTGACCTGTTGAGGCAGCGAGAACGCGAGCATCAGCTGCCGCGGCATGGCCCAGCTCTCGCCATCCCGGACAGCCGCGCACGCCTGCTTGAAGGCCAGCCAGAACCGCTCGTCGCGCAGATGGACGGAGAAGTGCGTCTCGAACGATGCCTCGACCGCCTCGTGGTCCTGCTCGCCTAGCGTCAGCACCGAGCCGACCAGCACGCGGCGCCGCGCTAGCATCCGCTCGCGGTCGGTCGCCATCGTCGTTGACAGAACAGCGTCGCGCTGCAATGCACCAGCCAAAACCACTTGCGAGGCGTATCTTTGGACGAGATTGAGGCGCAAAACGCGTCGACTGAGCGCTCTGGACGTGGTCTCGCGGGTATTTGCGCCTCGGAAACGCTCCGTCGACAGTTGAAGGAGGCTAAAGGCGGCGCACCAAGCTAACTTTGGCCACGAAGCAGCTTGGAAGACGTCGCCCCCGTTCTCCCCTGGTCTGCTTCTCTCCTTGTGGCACTCACTTTCCATCGTGGTCGCACGACAAGAAGCTCACTCCCCGGGTATCGCTGGCACTCGCTGCAGTCATGAGTCGCGCGGTGACGAGGCAACTGCATCCCAAGGCGGCCAACGCCAAGGACGCTGCGTGGCGCGTCGACCGCCGCGAGAGTGAGGAGAACCAGGTCGTGCCCTTCCACTTGGACGACTGCGCAGACGACAACGAGGAGATTCGGCGTCGGCGGTACTCGAGCAGTTACTCGTCGTGCCAAGACGACGACGACCGCCGCCGGCGCGCGCACTGGCCGTCGCCGGGCGAGAGCGACTGGGAGAAGGCGAGCAGCCAGGAGCAGTCCGCCGCGTCCGCAGTCGACGATGAGGACAGCGACGAGGACGAGGTGCCGTCAAGGAAGACGACTCGTATCCGCGAAGAGCCCGAGTCTCCGCACAGGGGCCGCCGCAAGTCGCAGCAGTCGGACGAAGACGACGAGGACGAGGAAGAGCATGAGACCAAGCCCGGCACTGCAAGTCGAGTCGCTGGCTCGGCTGCAGCGGCGCTGGCGGACCTGGACCTGTCGGAGATCTCCAAGCTGAGCGTGCTGCCCGGCTCGGACGGCGAGGCGCTGGTGCAGGGCCACGTGCTGCGCGTCAAGACGCTGCTGGGCGGCTCGCAGTATCACTTCTTCGTGCAGGACCGGCTGGTGCTTATGGCGCAGAAGCAGCTCAAGAACCGCACGTCCAACTACCACCTGTTCGACATGACGCGCGCCGTCGCGGGGGCCTCCAAGCTGACCAAGAAGAGCGGCAACTACGTCGGCAAGCTGCGCGCCAACTTCTCGCGCCGCAAGTACGTGATCGTGAGCAGTCTGCGCCGCCGCACGGAGCTCGGAGCCATGGCGTTCGAGCACACGGCCTCGGCGAGCGAGCCGCGCCGGCTCACGGTGGTGCTGCCGCCGCTGTCGACCAAGCGCCGCGAGGTCGAGGGACTCACCGTGGGCGACAGCTCGGACTCGTTCTCGGTGCTGCTGGACCTGCTGACCGCGATCAACGACACCAGCGGCGGCAGCCGCTCGTCCAAAGGCGCGGACAGCGAGGCGGTCGAGGCGGCCGTGCGCCACTCGCCCATCCCGCCCGACGCGCTGCTCGTGCTGGAGAACAAGCTGCCCGTGTTCGAGAACGGCTACTACCGACTCAACTTCCACGGGCGCGTGTCGGTGCCGAGCGTCAAGAACTTCCAGCTCGTGGCGCGAGACCACGGAGCGCGGCCGCATGTGCTGCCGACGGCCGCGGACGAGGACAAGCGCGTCGTGCTGCAGTTCGGCAAGGTCGACGACAAGAAGTTCCACCTCGACTTCCGCGCGCCCGTGACGCCCATCCAGGCCTTTGCGCTCGCACTCGCGCAGTTCAACTACTAGGCACACGAGACTGGCGAGGTTACACGTTGATATGACAAGTACACACGAGAACTTGCAGCAATCGCAGCGCTCGACGCCGCAGCGGTTGAAGGCATTGACATCACGATGAAACGAGTTGGATTTGATAAATTCTAGGACTGGAGCTGCAACGCGGGTGATAGCGCTGCGAAACTAAGACTATCTGGCCGACTTCCTCTGATCTGACCAACGCTTAGAGCGTGACGAGGTGGTTCACGCGGTTCACGTGCAAGATCGGTTCAGGCATCTGCGCGGCGGTGTCCTGCTCGATCACGTTCGGGCCCTGAAAACGGCGGGGGTGGGGAATCGCAGCCGACACGTGCAAAATTGGTGATTGATGATCGGGCGGGGGCTGCGGCGTTCGGCGTGCATCTTCAAGGGGCTGAAGCTGATGTTGGAGCCGATGCTGGAGCGGTGTGGGTGCGTGACCAGAGTCGCTGCCATCGCGGGCCTCCGTGTCGTCCTTCTTGACAACCAGGCTGTCATCGCTGTCGTCGCTGTCATCGCTGTCGTCGTCGGTGTTTGCGCGGTGGTGATGCATCTGCGCTTCGAACGGCTGGTACGGCAGGGAGATGACCATGGACTTATTCATGGGGTAGAACGCGTAGACCGGAAGGAGTGCCGGCCGGCGGGCGTCGTCGCGAGGCATCGGGGTGTCATTATCGTCGTAAACGTGGCGGTGATGCGTGCGATCGTGGCGATTGTCGCTGTCGTCGCTGCCCTTCTTCTCGTCGTGCTGCTCATCGTGCTTGCCGCCAGTGTTATAACCGCGAAGATAGGGTGGTTCGTCCGTGGGGTAGATCGAGTGCGTTGGGGAAGGCGTCGGTCGGTCGGCGTTGTCACGAGGCTTGGGATAAACGTTCTCATCTTGAGAGCGGTGGTGATGCGAGGAATCGTGGCTCTCCTCTCCACGCTTGATATCGTATTTGGCGGCAGCACCCGAGTCTTGGTCGTGATGGTTGCGCGAGGTGTTTGTGGGGTAGAACGAGTATGCGGGAGGAAGAGCCGGACGGCGGCTGTGCTTGGGCTCGACAGTCTCATCGTGAGAATTGTGGTGGTGGCGCGGGTGGTCGAGATCATCTTTTTTCTCGTCGCTGTCATCCTTCTTGCCATACCGGTCGTCACTCTCGTCAGCTGAGACGTGGTAGCGATGGTTGTTCGCCGCGTAGAATGGGTTCGTCGGGGAAGGCATTGGCCGGTGGGTGTTGACACGGGGCTTGGGGGCATAACTGCCGTCGAGAAGCTGGTGGCGACGGTCGTGACTGTGACTGTCGTAGCCACCATCACTGTCGTTCTTCTCGTCGTGCTTCACACCTTGCTTGCCGTCTGAGTGGGGGTCACCGCGGTCGTGTGAGTTTGAGTCGTCGCTCCTGATGTCATCGCTGTTGTAAAACTCGGGGCGGTTGCTTGTTCCATCCCCATCCCCGCGACGGTTGTTCTTGGCATCAGCGTCGCCGTGACGATCCTTCTTGTCATCATAGCTGTCAGGGTGTTTGACGGGCTTCGAGTCGTGCTTCAAGTCGCTGCTGCTGGTTGCGCTGTCTTTCAGCGTGTCAAGTTGCACAGTGAGCGGCGCAGCAGCCTTCGGTGCGATCAACTGCTCGATCCGCAAGAGCGTCTTGATGCGAGTGGAGATCGGCGCACATTGCTCTGAATTCGCCACAACAAGTAGACGTCAGCATAGTAATGCAACGAAGTCATCGCCGATGCAACAGCGCTTACTGTAGGCGTGCCACTCCGGTTCATCGAGCGCCAGCCAGTAGAACTTGAAGATGCAGTTGCCGGCGCACACAGAGTAGTCGATCGGGATTGTTGCAGGGTACGCAGTGTGGTTCACACGACAGTTGGGCGACTGGAAGACGCGTGTCTTGTCGATCCACGCCTCGCACGGGCCCTGCTCCAACACCCAGTTGTCCGTCAGCACAAGCCCGCATGATCATCATGATCATGATCACCGTCATTCCAAGAGTGGGCGGAGACTTACGTGATGCGTGAACCCCTCGTGCGTCTTGTCGTTCTGCCAGACCATCGTGCTCATCCCGGTGACGTTGACGCTCTCGCCTGATGTCTTGGTGACGCCGCAGTTGGGCACGACCGTGTCGATAATCTCGGCCAGCGTCCGAAAGCGCGAGCCCTGCATGACCGCATTGAACGCGCGGGTAGTCTGGATGGCGTCTTTGGTCCACTTGATGGCGGCGAAGCTCGTGTCCACGTCCGGCGAGAGCACCGCATCGTAGCTGTGGTTGCCCCTCGGCATGAAGTTGGGCATTGGCTGAGCGAGGTGGTCAAGAGGCATGTAGCCCGGCGCCGGCGGCGGCTTGGTTGCTTGCTCCTGGTCTTGACGGGAGACGAGCAGGGCTTGCGAGACCAACTCGAAGAGCCTCATCATGCCTTGGCGCTTGACAATCGAAGAGGAAGGGACGAGCGGGGAGGAAATGGAGGAGCTTGGGCCACCTGTGCGGTCGGCGGAGAATTGCCGAGTGAGCAGCGACAGACTGCGTCCTGCGTCTCTCGAGACCGGGAGCAGGGATGCAGCCTTTCCCCTCGACTAAGACGACGATCCGCCACGATACGCACGCTGTCTCACCGCTCAAGTTGAAGAGCAGGCGCCGCGACATCTGCTCTCATGCATCAGCTGGTGGGTGCCTCGTGTCGGTGGTTGTGGAGAGCACGACGATGCGCGTCTTGCAGCCACACACACGGCCCCTGCGACTCCCGTTCGCTCTCCGATTCGCTCACCACGACGCGCCCGGGCCACGAGTCGCCTCGCCAACGGGTGGCTCTTGCCCTCCGACGAATGGGTACAGCTCCACATCTGGTCCTGAAGAGCGTCACCGGCTCTCATTGAATGCGAACGTGACAAACGAGCACTTCACGTCCAACATGATCTTGAAGCCGACATGGGTACACAGCATGGGTACACGGCAAGTTGCCCAAGATAACACACGAGCGAGCCCGAATTACACAATATTGGGGAGTCCGTCATTCCTGTCGCATTGAGCATTGGCCGCGCATCAAGAGAGTATGGCGGTGACGGCCGGGAAACAGCCGACGGCGGCCGTGAACGCGAACGTGGGCGTCCTGGGGCATGTGGACAGCGGCAAGACGAGTCTGGTGCGCGCGCTGAGCACGCGGCTGTCCACGGCGGCGCTGGATAAGCACCCGCAGAGCCAGGCGCGCGGCATGACGCTGGACCTGGGCTTCTCCTCCTTCCTGCTGCCGGCAGCCGACGGTGCCGGCGGCGGCCTGTAGGTGACGCTGGTGGACTGCCCGGGCCACGCGTCGCTGTTCAAGACCATCCTGGGCGGCGTGGCCATCGTGGACCTGGCGCTGCTGGTCGTGGACGTGCGCAAGGGCCTGCAGCCGCAGACGATCGAGGCGCTCGTGGTCGGCTCGCTGGCCGTGGGCGGCCGCCTCGTCGTCGCGCTCACCAAGACGGACCTGCTGCCTGGAGACGAGATCCAGCGCCGGCGCAGCATCGCAGAGGCGACGCGCGAGGTGCGCGGCTTTCTGCAGCGCCACTTGCCGAGCTTCATCGGCGGCGAACAGCTTGAGTATGACCAAGTGCCGATCATCCCAGTCGCGTTGGTCCCAACCGGGAGCGATCACTCCACCGGCGGCGCCGCTGACACGTCAGCTGGCGTGCCAGATCTAGTTCAGGCGCTTCGGCGGAGTCTCCAGGTACCCAAGAGGGACGCGTCCGGGCCCTTCAGCCTCGCGATCGACCACTGCTTCGCCATTCCCGGCAACGGCACTGTGCTCACAGGGACGGTGCTTTCGGGCTCGCTCGCTGTCGGGCAGGATATCGAGCTGCCGGACCTCAGCGTCGTCAAGAAGGTAAAGGGCATCCAGGTATTCAAACAGCCCGTCCAAGCCTGTCGGCAGGGTGACCGTGTCGGCGTGCGTGTCAATGGCCTGGACCCGGCTGCGGTGGAGCGCGGCGTGGCCATCGCTCCCGGCAGCATGGCGCGCGTGGCCCAGGTTGTGGTCGCCGTCAAGCAGGTTCCGTTCTTTAAGAGTGTGTCCAAGAGCGGCGGCAGGTTCCACGCGACGGTCGGCCACACGACTGTCATCGCAACCGCCACGTTCTTCTCCAGGCTTGGTGGAGACCGAGAGGGCGAGCTTGGGGGCTCCTTCTCGGCGCCGGACATGTACGAGTACGTTGAGCACGTGAGCCCCGTGTCAAAGGAGACAAGCGAGCGTGAGGAACTGGGACCACCTGCTCACTGCCTGTTCGCGCTGCTCCAGTTCGAGCAAGACGTCTTCTGCCCGCCGAACGCGCTCGTCGTGTGCTCCCGACTGGAGCTCGACCCAAAGCAGCACCACTGCCGACTGGCCTTCTACGGCCACGTCGGCGCTATCGTCTCCTTGGGTAACGAGGAGAAGGCTCACATCGTCCCCACTTCCAAGGAGCAAGTGGTGCTGACCAATGCACCTACCGGAGGTGAAAACCCAAAGCTCACACACCCAGTCACGGAGATCGTCCCGCTCTCACACTTGGTCATTGGCCGCGTCAAGTCGCGAGAAGGTGTCGTCGACAAGGTAGTCGCGCCACGGGGGAAGACAGCAACGCCCAGCGAAGTCATTGGCCGCGATATGTTCGTGAAAGACGTGGACTGGAGCGTGTACACTGGCATGGTTGTGCTGCTGGGAACGAGCCGTCTGCTCGGCAGGATCGCCGGGCCTTTCGGCAAGGCAGGCAAATTCCGCGTCGAGCTTCTTGACTCGCTCGTCACCGCAACTTCACCGGTGGCAGGGGAGAAGTTGGTGATGCGGTTCCTCAAGCCACATTCCATCAAGCCGCCAAAGCAGAAGGGCAAGCGCGCCGCCGGCGACAAGAAGAAGGGAAGCGGGAGCAACAGCACACCGAGCACACCAGCAGCGGCATCACAGCGCAGCCAATTGCTGCAAAAGGCCGAGCTGTTGTATCCCGAGGCCTATCATCTGCCACCTGAAGCTGAGAGCGAGAGTCCCGTTGCTACTGGGGAGTCTGCAGCAGCTGTCGTATTGGAGAGCAAGGCAATGGCGACGACAGACAATGCTGTTGCCTCTCAGCAGCCTGTACCAGGGCAGGACCAGCGAGTGGGGAAAATTGAGCGACTCAAGGGCGAGACAACTGCGGACGGACGAAACCCGTTCGTCGTCGTCTCGGGGCTGTTCGACAGCGAGTCCGACGCGTCCGTGGCTGTCGGCCGACGAGTTACGACCCAGGGATCTCCGGGTGGAGACGACGTGGGCGAGATTGAGAAACCGTTCGGCAAGGCAGGCAAGGTGCGCGTCCAATTCCGCGCGAACGGCGGGACGCTCGCGCAAGTTGGGGCTGCGATTCGGCTCTTGTAAGTGCGAAAGACTCTGTCGGTCTCTTTATTCACTCACCCCAGGTAGCAGCAAGCGCGCTCGTGGGTGCACGGCCTCCGGAGGTGATCGTCGCCTGCTAGAAGCGCGGATCGGTTGACTGCGTGGGTTGCTGGGCACGAGATGCACGCGGGGGACCCGCGAGGCGCGTACGTTCCTGCTGGGCACGGGTTGTCTCGGAAGTCGCTGGTGCCGGCCGGACAAGAGTAACCCGCGGGGCACCACCCGCGGCACTGCGCAGCGCTCAGGCCCTCCGCGTCTCCGTAGGTGCCGTCGGGGCATCGGATGCGGATGCCGTTGCGGCAGTAGAAACCTCGCGGACATTTCAGCTGCGCCGTCCGCGTCGTGTTCCTGGCGTTGATCCGCTCTTCGTCGTCGCTGACGGCGATGTCACCTGCTCCGACCGAGAAGAACCCGGCGTCCACGACTCTCGGAGCGTTTCCAGTGCCTTGCGGGCAGTACACGCTGCTGCCCCCGCATTCAAGTTGCGTCACAGATGTGCTCGGTGCTAGCGGGTACGACGGGCAGTAGTATCCTGGCGCGCACAGCCCGGAGCAAGCAGCCGTCTTCAACCCTCGCGTGGCGCCAAACGTTCCCGCTGGGCACTGGTACTTGACGCCACCCGAGCAGAAGAAGCCCGGCTCGCACTCACGCAGATGGAACCGCGTCGTGTTGGAGCCGCCGACGCTGTAGTAGCCTTCGGGCACTGCGACCGGGAACGGAGATCCCGTTCGACATACGAGCCCCGTGTCTCCGCACTCGCGCTCCATGGGCGACGTGCTACCCTCAGGGCAGTAGTAGCCGCGTTTGCAGTTCCCAGAGCACAGGGGAGACGTCTCGCCGCGCTGGCTGCCGTATCGCCCAGCGGGGCACAGGAATCGCTCTCCCCGTCGACAGAAGTAGCCCGGTTCGCACTGCTGCTGCGCGTCTCGGACGTCTCGATCGTCGTGATAGGCGACGACGACGCCGCTAGCAGACCGGACCGTGTAGTATCCCGGCCAGACTGGTGTTGGCGCGGAACTCCCGGCCGGGCAGAAGACGCTGGCACCACCACCAACGCCACAGGCAACAGCCGTGCGGTTCGTGCTGCCGAGCGGACAGAAGAACCCCGGAGCGCACGTCCCAGCGCATGCCTCCCGCGTCTCGCGCGGTGAATCGCCGTACGAGCCCGCTGGACATGGGAACCGGACGCCGCGCTGACAGTAGAAGCCCGGCTCGCATGGGAACTGTAACGACCTCGTGGAGACGCGGCCGTCAAACGGACTCCCGCTGCTGCTAGCGGTGACTAGAGACGCGTCTGGCTCCGACAAAGGAACAGCCGAGCACGTCTGAGCGTCCCGGTCAAAGCGGAGCTTGTGCGTGGCCGGATTGATCGTCGCCCCGCCTGAGAGACGATAGCATTCGCAAGTGCGGCGGTCAGCTGTGCTCACAGACACCAGCGGCGGGCAAGGCTGGCAGAGCGCGGCGTCGTCGCCAGTGTCGATGCGCTTGAAGGTGCCGAGCGGACAGAGCTCGCAGGACGCGACGGGGAAGCGGTCGTCTCGGTAGCTGACCGAGATGGTGCTGCGGCTTGTGACGAGATCTATGAACCGGTTGGTGGCCAAGATTGACGTCTGGTCCACGCGGACGCGTCCAGGGCCGCACTCGTGCGCGGAGATCCCCAGGTCGAGCGCCTCGACTGTCGCCGGTGGCCCATTGTCGGCGACGGACGTGAAGTACCCGTCCACGACATCGACCGGAGCGACTGATCCACGCGGACAAAAGACCGTCGCGTTCAGTCCGCACTCGTTCTGCGAGGCGCTCCAGCTGCCTGGCGGGCAGTAGTAGCCGGGGTCACACGTTCCCTCGCACGCCGGGTCCGTCTCGCCCTCCCGAGACCCGAATGAGCCCGGAGGACACGGGTAGCATGTCCCTCTCCACGCGAACTCTCCCGGGCGAGCAAGGCGCTGGCCAAAGCGCTGCGATCGCCTCGACTCGCTTTCTGGCGTGGTGCAGAATCCAGTCGTCGCTGGAATGGGCAGTCCGGAGCCCGCAGGGCAGTACACCGCGCTGCTCCCGCACTGCATGGCAGTCGAGACGATGCTCGCGAGCGGGCAGAAGAAGCCTGGAGCGCACGGACCGCTGCACTGAGGCGACGACAGCCCGAACGCGTCCCCGAACGTCCCCGGCGGACACGGCAGGCGTCTCCCGTCTACGCAGTAGTGTCCAGGCCCGCATCGAGTTTGCGCAGACCGGGTCGTCTCCGTCGAGGACGCGGTGCGGTCATTAGAAGTCGAAGAGACCGAGTAGTGACCTGGGGAGACCGGCAGCGGCAGTGCAGATCCGGTGGGGCAGAAGACAGCGACCGATCCGCATGGCAGTTGCGTGGCACTGGTGCTTCCAGGCGGGCAGTAGAAGCCCTCGGCGCACTTCCCCGAGCACGCCGAGGTCGTGAGGCCGCTGCGGTCCCCGAATGTGCCAGCCGGGCAGAGCTGCGCGGTTCCCGACCGGTTCAAGGGGCTGCAGTAGCTTCCTGGCGGGCACGGCAGCTCTCGACTCGCGACGCCCGAGTTGCCGTTCATCACGTACGCGCCGGCCTTGGCTGGTGTCGGGTTGCCGCTGCCAGCCGGGCAGTACGCGCTCGGTCCGCAGGGCTTCTCGGTTGGCGATACGCTCCCAGAAGGACAGTAGTGTCCTTCGCGGCATTTCCCCGAGCACTGTGCCGTCTCGAGACCCGTCACCGCGCCGTACGAGCCCGCGGGACAAGGCAGCGACGCAGAGCTGCGCTCGGGGCAGTAGTGGCCGCTCGGACACGCGCCGGAGCATTTGGGCGTGCTCAGTCCCTCGCTGGCGCCGAACGTCCCGGCCGGACAAGCCGATCGCGTCCCAGACACACAAAAGCTGCCTGTGGGGCAGCGAGCGACTGCGGTGCGAGTCGTAGCCGAGCGACCGAGCGAGTAGAAGCCGAGAGGGACGGAGATCGGAGACGCCGAGCCCAGCGGGCAGTACACGTCGGCGGCCCCGCACTCGAGCGGCGTGGCGGTCGCTAGCGGACAGAAGAAACCCGCGGGACACGGCGCTGAACACCCGCGTGAGCGCAGCCCCGCCTCGCGGCCGTAGACGCCGGCCGGGCAGTCCAACCGCTCCCCACCACTGCTCATCCAACGACGGGCGCGGGTTGTGAGTGCGTTGACGACGCTGAGAGCTATCCATGAGTTCCTTACGTGCAGTAGTGGCCGGGCTCGCACTCTCGCGTGGCGGTGCCTGCGCACGAAGGCCCAAGCGCTGCCGCTGCCGCTCTGGAGATCACGTAGTGGCCCTCGAGCGCGCACTGGCGGCCTTGGCGGCGGGCTACCGCCACGAGCGGGTCGAACACGTCGAACCCGACGACTCGTGCCGGAGTGACGAGCAGGAGCAGAAACGGCAGCGGGACGAGGAGCAAGAGCGACAAGCAGCGCAAGCGCAAGCGGGTGGCGCCACTTGGCCGCATCGTTCGTTGCAGTTGCCTCGAGTGCAGTTGCCTTGTGCGCCGAGGGTCGCCGAGTTGAAGGCCGACAGCAGCTTCAAGGCGACTATTTCTGGTGCTTTTCCTGCCAACCGCGGTGGAATCTGCGCTAGAGCGATGGCCGCGGGGCTGATCAACAGCGAGATGATGGAGCTGCTGTCCATGCCTCGCGTCGCCACCGGCCACTCTCCAATCGGATCCCGAGTCTGCACCTGAACCGACAGCTCCAAGCAGCAGTCGACCCGGTCAAGCGCTATGAGCCGTGCTGTGCTGCTCGCTGCCGTTCTTCTCCTCGCGGTGACCGGCGCCTCCGCTGACGACCACGTGCTGACGGCGTCGACGGCGCTGAATGCTGTCCAGCCCCCGCCTCCGACTGGTTCCATCGCGCTGACGTCCGTGACGGATGCGTTGGCGAGCCCCCGCGACAGCCCGTTGATGGCCAAGAACACGTTCGCGGTCGGCAACAACGTAGTCATCACCAAGAGCAACATCATCATCCGCAAGGACACGGCCGACAGCGGAGACAGCGCGGCTCTGCCCGCAGCGAAGCTCCTTCCTCTCGCCCTGGCGATCGAGAACGTAGTGGCTCGGTCGACGGCTGAGACCGCGAACGCTTCGTGCGACGCTGTGCTGGGCATGCTGGGCGTGACGCCGTCGTCCGCGGCCTTCGCCTCGCTCCGGGGTCAAGTGATGGCGCTGCTGCCGCTGCGAGGCGACCGGCGTGCCCTGCGCCAGCGCGTCGCGGCGCTGATGGACGCTGCCAGTCAAGTCGACGAGGCGAAAGCGCTCGGCAACGACAGCCAAGACAGCGTCATGGACGAGGACGGAGAGCGGGGCGAGGTCGCGACGCCGCAGGTGGTGGGCTACCGCACGCTCTTCCGCTGGTCGGGGGCCGGCCGCCCGTACGTGGGCTGGCGGTACCCGCTGCGCTACTGGGTGCTGTACGGGTCGTCGCGCCTGGG
>JAADYF010000173.1:0-34428 GCA_023338175.1 Phytopythium delawarense
GATCCTTGGGCAGACGAGTGAGGTTGACACTCTGGAAGAGATCATCACGGAGTTCGCCAACTTGACGGTGCTGAACGTGACGGAGACGCGCGAGTACGTGAACGACACGTACGGCCTGAAGACGCTGGACGAGCGCGGCGGCCTGTTCATCCACGAGGTGTCAAACGTGGGGCACAGCTGCTGGGTAGTTGATCATATCATGCCTGACGGATCGAGCTGCTCCTTCGCTGAGGTCTACGACCAGCACGTCTACTCCGTCCTCAAGTAAGTTGAGTGGTCTCTCCTCCAAGGGACTTTGATAAGCGCACCTGGAAGGGCATTGCGATGCATTCTGGAGATGTCGTCTTGCCCAACAGAAGCACAAGAAACTCTGGTGATGCATTACTTTCGTACCTTCACAGTCGAATGAAGATGCTTTAGAGACAGTCACTTGGCCACGCACTCTATTCAACTGAAAATCCCTCGCCACAACGTTTCGTCTGGATCACCGCGAGGTGTCGTGTCTGCATTCACTCCATGTTGGCTTACACCTCGTTCTCATCCCGCACGTACGGAGCCATCGCGCTCAGCCCGCCATCCACTGAAAACACGACAGCAGAGTGCGTCAGTGATAAACAAATCTTCATTGCCACTGCGATCGATAACTCACCGTAGATGGTCTGCCCGCTGATGGACGACGCCAAGTCGCTGGCCAGGAACGCGGTCACTGCTCCGACGTCACCGCTCACGGGCGTTCGTCGCAGTGGCGCGTGGTCTGCCGCGTACTTGCGCATTCTCTTTTGAAGCACAATAGAATCGGTCAGCACCACCACCAGCACCACCACCATTCTCTCTCTCTCGACTCCCGTACCGAGATGCCCGGGATACCTCGCGCCGACACCGTGTTCATCGGCCCTGGACTGACGCAGTTGACCCGGATCCCGTCTGGCCCGAGCTCGAACGCTAGCTGCCTGGCCGCCGCCTCTAGCGCCGCCTTGGCCGGCCCCATGACGTTGTAGCTCGGCATGACCTTGGTGGACCCGGCGTACGTCATGGCGATCACGCTGCGGTCCACCGAGGCGGCGTCACCCTCTCCTCTCTCTCCCCGACTGGCCTGCAGCAGCGGGTACGTCGCGCGCGTGAGCGCCACCAGACTGTACGCGCTGACGTCCATGGCCTGCGTCCACGCGGCCTTGCTCGTGCCGAGGAACCCGCGCGGGTCGCCCGGGAAGGCCTCCTTGGGCGCGAACGCCACCGAGTGCACCAGCACGTCAAGCTCCCCGTCGAACGCGTCGCCGCAGGCCTCGGCCAGCGCTTGGACGCTGCGCTCGTCCTGCACGTCGCACTCGGCGAACCACAGCGCCGAGGCGTCCGGCGCGCGGAACCCGCAGGCGGCGCGCTGGCTCGCGGACAGCGGCAGCTTGGAGGCCACCACGACGCGCGCGCCCTGCGCCAGTAGCGCCTGTGCTACGCTGGCCGCGATCGAGTGCTTGTTCATGAGGCCCACGACCAGCGCGCGCTTGCCGAGCAGCAGGCCGGCCGCCACCATGGTTGGCGTCGAGGCTTGTCTTGGATACTGAATCCAAGTGAATGCTGGCTTGGGAAAGATCGAGCACTATTGAACGCCTTTGATTGGGTGAAAAATTCAAAAGACAAGAGAATGGCGTCGGATGATTAGCTAAAAATGAAATGGTCACATCCAGGACAATCGACGCATCTTGGTGGTGCTCTCAATCAACGTCGTCAGGTGAGGATCACGATCCCGCCGTCATCCCGGAGGAGAGCACGGGGTAGACGTGTGCAGCGTAGACGTCAGCGAAGGTGCAGCGCTCCGTGTCCATCAGCCAGCACATGTGCGGGTCGTCCGTGACGTTGTGGGTGATTAGAACTCCGCGGTCATCCAGCGTCTTCAGGCCGTACGTGTCGTTCACGTACTCGCGCGTCTCCTTCATGCCGAGGATCGTGAGATCCGCGAAGCCGGTCTCAATCTCTTCTAGAGTCTCCACCTCGCTCGTCTGACCGAGGATCGTGGCCTCCTACGGCGTCACGAGTCCATCGTCGGGCGAACCGAAGAAATGAGCCACTTCGAGCTTCAAGAAGTTCGTCTTGCGCTGCGCCTTGGCGTCCTTGCACATCGTGTCGTTCACGGCGCATGGGTTGACGTTGTTGACGAGAGGCAGGTACGGGTTGGCAGCGGCCCATGAGTCAACGTGCGGCGAGCGTATGTCGTTGGACCACGCCCACTCGTACTGCCGCCTGGGGTTGAGCAGGTGGAACTTCATGAGGTCGTACTGGATCTTGCCGTTGTAGTCCTCTGGTGCGTACGCGTTGAAGTCGAATCCCGTCGAGTTGGGGAAGACTACGCTGTTGAACCACGGCAAGCTCTGCGCCACCTCGACCTCTTGCGGATTGAAGAAGATGCCGTTTTGCACACCAGCGAGGCTGATGTACTTGCGCACCTTGTGGTAGTCCCACAGCTCGATGACCGAGCGCGAGATCAGCGCACCGAGCGAGTGACCGATGAAGATGTAGCCGTCATCGAAGGTCGAGTTGTCGGTAACAATCTCACGCAACTGGTACATTGCTAGAGCCGTTTGCGTCTTGAGGGACTGGAGCGCGCACGTATTCTCGCAGAAGGTGAGCGGTACGACCACGTGACCCTCGGCCGTCAGGTTCAAGACAAAGTTGGCAGCGTATGAGCTGTTCAACGCGATGCCGTGGAAGAAGAAGACCGGCAGCTTCTTGGTGGACCCGCCGACCGTTTCCATTCCAGCGACTGTCCCCAGCATCAGGCACGACAGCAGCCCAAGCATGTGCAGAGCCATTGCAGAGGTTATGATCAAGCGAGTGGGGCCTTGTCAGCCGGATTGAATGTGTCGGAGGATGGAGCTAGACGCTTGAGCAGGATGTAGGAAGTTGATATAAGTGTAATCCCGCCGGGATATCAGCTCTCCACGCCTTGGTATCTTCGCCTGAAATTGGTCACACTTGGCGCACATCCACTGCAACGGGATCTCACCAACGGAGACTTCCGAAATGGCCACCCAATCCAATTGACTTGTGTGAGCGCCTCGGAGCGGAGCCGTCGTGTTCCCACCCACCCGTTAGCCTCACGATGGGCAGCGGGTTCCACACAGCGGTGCGTTGGGGCGTTCAGGCGAGGTGTTGGTTGCATCAATCATCTAGCTTTGACCGTCAAGACCACCAGCACTGAGGTTGGCAACAATGATGGCTCCAACTATCGCGGACTCGATGCCGTTGCCCGAGTTCCATGCCATCAAAGGGCCTGAGGGAAATCCGAGATGCTGAAGGTCAAGCAACACGACTGGCTGTTATATACAGTTTTGTATGGGATCGAAGTATTTTCGGTCGCCTTTTTTTGCATTCATTCAAAATAGTTGGGGGTTGAACCACTTGCTTATCAACACGTGAAAATCCTTTGGCGGCCTTGGCGGCCGCTGCGCGATCAATGGGCGAGGAATCAAGCGGCCACATGTATCTGGGGCTTTCGCCTCGCCAAGGGGCTTCTCGGCACTGCTTCATGGAGGGCAGTGGCGTTCAGGCTGACTGCACTGGGTCATTCCCAATTTGACCCGATCTCGCCTCCATCTCCACCTGACTTCGACCGGTAGCGCTGCCGCTTCCAGTGATGCTCCGCCTGCTGCTCGTGCTGTGCCTGACGGTGCTCGCGCTCGTCGGCCACGTGCACGCGTGGTACGGCACGGTCACGTTCTACCGTCACATCAAGTGGGACGGACCCGACTTCCCGTGGGGCATCACGCAGACGAATCGCTGCTACAACCTGAGCTGCTTCAACAAGCGCGCCGCCTCCATCCAGTGGGAGGGCGTCAAGACGACGGGCGAGATCGACGACAGCGGCCGCTCGTACATTGCCTTCTACTTGGAGCCGAGCTGCAAGGGGCAGGCCTACTGGTGGGCCATCGACGCCGACCAGCCGTCGAACCTCGTGACCGACGGGCTTAGCGAGAAGTTCTCGTCCTTCATGATTTGGGACACGAGCAAGAACGTCGAGAACGGCTACGACACGCCCTGCCCTTGGGGCACCACCTAAGTGACGGGTAGAGGCGTTTGAGAGGTGGAGATTCGCGATGGAAGCGGATCCCATCTTCGATCTGACCGTCCGCTGCAGTGACGAACCCCGGAGCTCTGGCAGTGTGGCCATGCATAATGGGAAAAAAACATCAAAACAAAACAAAATAAACTTCACATGCGTCGTTCCATGCTTCATCGTGATTTGTCGCAAAAGTGTTAGGACCATTTTGAATGAAGTGGTTGTTGGGGTGGGCCGCAATCACATGTGATTCTCATTTCATCACGCACAACGACGTCTACGAACAGCAATGCTCACTCTCTCCAAGCACTACTCGCGGCTCGGACATCTAACATCGAAGCAGCAATTTGTTGCCCTCCTTACGCACTGTTCTTTCCGGCCAGTTGCTTGTTCGCACGCAGCATGCGGCGGCGCATCTTGCGGTCCATCCGGCGCTGGCTGCAGCCGTCCTCGTCGTCGTCCAGGTCGTCGGTGTAGTCGGCCTCCGCGCCAGTCGTCGAAGTAGCCGTCGACGTCGACGTCGTGGCCGTGGAGGACGCCGTGCCGCTTCCATTCGGGTTCGTGATGGCCACGGCTTGCTCTGCGGAGTCGAGAGACAATGTGAATAGCGTTAGAACGGTGCGATTGGAGTCACGGACCATGGCGCGACGCACTGTAGATCTGCCACTGGGACGAGTGCAGCGCGAGCCAGTAGAAGGACATGAGGCAGTTGCCCTTGCACGCCGAGAAGTCGGTTGGGATCTTGGCCGGGTACGCGGGGAAGGACCCACGGCAGTCGTCGTAGTGCCATACGCGCGTGCTGTCGATCCAGAGCTCGCACGGGCCGTGGTGCGAGTCGAGGAATCCCTGGTCGTACTCGTCGTTCTGCCACCAGAACTCGCTCATGCTACTTACGTCGACGGGCGTGGCCGAGGTGTCCGACCAGCCGTAGTCGGTCGCGATCGGGTCGCACATTTCCTTGAGCGACGAGTAGCCCGTGGCGGGCCAGTGCTCCGTGAACGACGCCGTGTTCTCCTCCGGGCTGTGGTTGTACACGCCGCCAGAGAAGCCCGCGTTCACCGACGCATCCACCTCCGCGTTGAAGCCGGTGTAGAACTGGATCTTGCCGTTCGACTTGTACGTCGCGGCGGGCTGCGAGATGTATCCGTGGGCGTTCACTTGGTCCGCCGGCAGGAAGACCAGGACGATCGGCAGGATGCTGGAGGCGGCGACGATCTTCATCCTGGCGTTGGTGATGACGTTCGAGTCGGAGGCGCTTGAGGGCTGAGAGCACAATTGAAAAGTGATCAGCCACGCCTTTATCCGAGCCCGCCCTGCCAGACATCCAGCGATCTCACCTGTACGAACGGCAACACAGTCGAAGCGATGGCTGAGAGAGCCGATCGGGTCATGTGAAGGGATCAACCTTTTTAGTCTGCAAGCGCCACCGACAAGTCTCTGCGGATCAAGAGCGCGCCGCGATCATCCACCAGACGCATCCGAACAGGAAAACACCGCCTTCCTCTACATACGTCTCTCGCCTTTTCGCCGGACGCTCTGTCTGTTCGCTCCCGCTCAATTCGTCGGCGGGATTAAAACCGGGGGTGCGCATCCACTTTCAACGAGCCGTCGTGCGTTTCGCCGTCTCCAGATGTCGGCACCGGATGCCGCCGCGGCTCGCGAGTGTCGGTGGTGGGTGTTCGCTCGTCCTCTTCAGTAAACTCCGAGGCCGGCGGTTGACAGTATCGTCGACACGACGGCAGCGGAGAAAAGCGGCGGCAGCGGCTGGGGTCCCGGCAGATGACGACCTTTACGCGCGACACATCAGAGCGCTTATGGGACGCGGGATGCGCGGTGGCGCGAAACATCTCTGATCATGATCACTCGAGTGATCACCACTGTCCGCAGGGACTAAACAGCGTTCATTGGTACAGAAACACTGGCGAGTCACAAAGTCGACAGAAAACTCTCATATTGACCTCACTTTTATGTTTTTGAAAGGCACGTCAACGGTGCGGAGACGGCAATGATTAGAGACGTCGGTGCCGCGGGCAGGCATAATCCCCCGCAAAGTTCCAGGAGGACAGCTGCCGTCACCGAGTTGATGCTGGCCAGTGTTCACTAAGCGATCAAATCTTTCACAGCTGGGAATGAAGCGGCGTGGAGCACAGCACATGGTTCGATCCCGTCGGAGGAAAGGGGCAGTCGCTCGCGACACTATGAGCTCTCCACGTTATCTCTCTTTATCATACACACAGTACCCCCTCGACTGGACTGGCGGTTCGCTGCAGGTTCTCTGCTCGACGGTCTCTCCTTTGCTGTTCGACTCTTGCTGTTCGACTCGGGGCACGCGGCTCCGGCTCCGACGTTCCTGCTCACTTCTCGATTCACGCTCGACCCAGCAGCTCAGCTCGACCATGCAGACTGTTCGCGCTCTCATCGCCTCGGCGGTCGGCGTCGCTGGCCTCCTCCTCCCGTCCGTCCAAGGCCACGGCTACATGCTGCTCCCGGAGACCAAGTTCACGACCGACAAGAAGAATTTCTTTGCTTACGTTGTGCCGCCCACGGACGTGCCGCCCGAGTCGGACTACTGGACGGGTGATGCTGAGAAGAACTCCGCCAACTTCAAGAAGAACTACGCGGCTATCAACCCGAGCAGCCTGCGTGACTTCATCCTGCAGCACGAGATTGTGTCCTCGGAGCCTGCCGACCGACCGGCTGGAGGCACCGCCGAGTGCGGTTACTCGATCCCGGACGCGGAGCCGCAGCCGTTGCCCGACCACATCGAGTACGGCAACTACCGCAAGGACATTATCCACCCGGGTCCGTGCGAGGCCTGGTGCGACGACGAGATCGTCGTCCCGTTCGCGGAGGACTGCCGCATCTACCAGGGCGTCGACATCCCGTACGCCAAGGACAAGTGCGCCGGCAAGAGTCGCCTGACATTCTACTGGCTTGCGACGCACTTCTCGCCGTTCCAGGTCTACAGTAAGTCGCGTTGTTGGTGTCGGCAAGGAACGTCATTATGGCCACGGCATGTCTTCTAACTTCGACCGTTCTTGTATTGCCACCACAGTCAGCTGCGTGCCGCTGCAGGGAGCGACGGGAAACAGCTCGTCGACGACGACATCGACGACGACCAACTCTGGAACTGTTGGCTTTGAGGCCCTCACCCCTAGCGTCACCACGGCCCCGTCGGCGACGGTCACCGCCTCGAAGACCGAGACCACGATCGGTGCTGACGAGCTCGGCGAGTGCAACGTGCGCCAGAGGAAGAAGATGTGAGAGCGCTTGGGTTGTGTTCGTTTCGTAGATAAGCGTACAGCATCGACGTCGACAAACAGACTGGCCGGCAAGAAGAGACCGACCAGACTGCGTGTGGGTGACTGAGTGTAGGCGTGTGCCGTTGTCAATACATGACAAGTTTGAGTTCGCGAAATAGTTGTATGCCTTTCGTTGCGGCGCCTTCCCCTCGATCAGCGTCAACCGACTCGGTTGATCCAAGACGACGCGCTTGGCTCTTTCTGGTCATCCAAGCACGTGATCCAGGCATTTTCACTGGTCGGAGCTTGGCGTAAGATTATCGTCACCTCATATGACGATCAATGAGCAGCATCTGTCCACAGCCCTAACGTACGCGATCGGACGATACGCTGATGGGACTCGGGATGGGCGACTGCACTAATCACTTCCCGATGCTCGGCTGGTATCGTGCGGTGATCCCTCCCGAGCGTCCAAACAGTGCGCTCAAGGCGTCACCAGAGCAACGAGTTGCAGTTAATAGCGTCGATCTGCAGAGCAGTGCTGGGTGAACGATCTGTCGGGCACTGCAGCTGGGAGTGAAGAGGTGAGAGCTATCGGCATATGAGCAGAAGCCGATACGACATGTGCGATCGGCAGTCGTCCTCATGACGGCCCGGTTTCTAGCGTGTAAAGAGGACGCCAAGCTTCGCTCGACCTGCCCAAAATTACGCTCTTTCGCTATCCTCCGACGGGATCACCGCGGGTTCTCGGGTCGCTTACCTCCTCTTGGACACCCTAGTCGGAGTGATCCCCCTGGTAGAACCACCGCCATGCACGTTGGCTAGCCCAGCTCACTTCTCAATCCACGCTCGACCCAGCAGCTCAGCTCGACCATGCAGACTGTTCGCGCTCTCGTCGCCTCGGCGGTCGGCGTCGCTGGCCTCCTCCTCCCGTCCGTTCAAGGCCACGGCTACATGCTGCTCCCGGAGACCAAGTTCACGACCGACTACAAGAACTACTACGCTTACGTCGTACCGTCGACAGACGTGCCGCCCGAGTCGGACTACTGGACGGGTGATGCTGAGAAGAACTCCGCCAACTTCAAGACGAACTACGCGACGCTCAACCCGAGCAGCTTGCGCGAGTTTATCTTGCAGTACCAAGTCGTGTCCACCGAGGACGAACGTCCGGCTGGAGGCACCCCCGAATGTGGCTTCTCCATCCCGGACGCAGACCCGCAGCCTCTGCCTGACCATATCGAGTACGGCAACTACGCCAAGGATATCATCCACCCCGGTCCGTGCGAGGCCTGGTGCGACGACGAGATCGTCGTCGCGTTCGCGGAGGATTGCCGCATCTACCAGGGTATCGACATCCCGTATGACGAGGACAAGTGCGCCGGCAAGAGTCGCCTGACGTTCTACTGGCTTGCGACGCACTTCGCGCCGTTCCAGGTCTACAGTGAGTTACCTCGCTATTGCTTGGTCGAGTGCTGCCAGATCATACCCGGCTGACAAGCGTGAATTATGTGCTTTGCTTCCATCACAGTCAGCTGCGTGCCGCTGGAAGGCTCGACCAACAGCTCGTCGGCTTCTACGGCGTCGACGTCGACGACTTCGGTGGCGACCACCAGCTCCAGCACCGTCGGCTTTGAGGCGCTGACCTCGAGCGAAACGGAATCTCCGACGGCCTCGACTGCTGCTGCTAGTGCCGATTCGTCCGAGTCAGCGAATGGTTCGGACGAGCTGGGCGAGTGCACTCTGCGCAAGAAGAAGGTGTAGAGGGCTGGAGGTCACCACTCGCTGTGGTTTATCGTTCCTTGGACTAGGCAAGCGGGATTGGCGTCGTCGAGCAGACTGATTGGCAATAACCGACCAACCAGACTGTGCATGAGTGAGTGACTGTGGCGAACTTCCGCTCCAATACATGGCAACTTTGAATGTGCGAACGATTGTTACGATGTGCTGCTGATGGGGATATGTCACGGACGCGCCATTGCAGGTGTCATTGACATTTCCTTTGTATTACGGTAACTCGCTCTTCGGCAGCTGATCGAAGGACGCTTGGGCTCGGATGGCCTCAATCGGACCAACGGGGAGCGTGACTCTTCCTGAGGACGATAAACCTCGTGCGCTCGACCGACCGCTTGATTTTGGAGGGACGATCGCAATTTCGATCACGGTGTCTGTCGGTGTATGAACAGCGAAACACTTGCCTGAAGCAGGGTCGATGCGTCGGAGCCACGTCGGTCGCGGGAGCTGCTTGATGCCAGTCAGCACGTGCACATACTGAACGATGCCTCGGGTCGAGTCCATCTCTTCTGTCCATAGATCCAAGTCGGATGGGGCTTCAATGGTGGCAGTTGGCGCTTGGTCTTGTGATGGGCGGACTGCATCACTGCTCTCCGCCCCCTCATCTGTGTCGCTTGGAGCAACTCGCACGAGCTGGCCGAGATCAATGGGATTGACCGTCGGAAGAATGTTCGCTCCATTGCGATCTTCGGGAATGTAATCGGTGGTCGGTTCAGTCAACAAACTGTTACCATGTGGCGCGGCAAGCTGCTGCTGTTGATGCGGCGCGAGATCGCTTCCTGGACAATCGCTCAGTCGTCGATTGAGTTTTGGCCGGTGAGCGGGGATCGGTGCCAACTCTCTCGGGTTATTGTGATCGACTGCAAGACCGGTGCCCAAGACTTCGCTATCCTCGGAGACGACATTCCTCAATGAGTTCGTAAATCCCACTTGCTGGTGGGCTGGGAGATCACTGCTCGCACAATCGCTGAGTCGGCGACTGGGCTTCGGCCGATACCCCATATATGGCTGCTGTGAAGTTGCTGTAAAGAGTTCATCAGCATCGGATGAGATCTTCTTCGGTTCCTGCTTGCTTTTGTTTAGCATCAGCTGTGGACGAGCACCTTCGTCGAGACTTTCACCCGACGATTGAAGAAGACGCGTCGGACCAATCGCTCGGTCTTTGAGCGGTGAATACGCGCCAGACGATTCTGTGCCTCCTCCTTCGTGTCCATACAGTCGCAACTTGACTTTAGACGACCTGAGGAACACCCACTCCTTCCGACCGTCTTTGTAGCGTACAAGTAATGATGACTCCGCATCAGCAGCCGATATCTCCATAACTCTTCCGGTCACGACGCTTCTGCCGATTTTGTCGTACACGTCGACGCGTTGCTCAGTCAGAAGTTCTCGGTATTCCTGCCAGTGCGATGTCTGGAGCGGCAGGCGACACCGAAGCTGAGGCAGAGCACCCACGACTGGGGCGTGGGTCCCCATTTGCATACCTTTCACTGGAGATGAGCTCGAGGACGACCGTGTATCAGGCTCGAAAATGTACTCGTGCGCTCCCACGTCAAGCACCTTGGTGACAATGTACTTGATGTACTGCTTGGAGTTGTCGTCGAAGAGCTCGACGCGCTGGCCGAGATGAAGGTGAGGGTATTGCGCGCTTCGACGGTAGTGACGCGGCGGAGATCTGCGGCCAGGCGAGGAATCTGCCGTGCTGTTCGTTTGACGATTTCGATCCAAGTGGCTTTCTGCCTTCGTGATGCTCGTTGGATTCTCTGGTGTGTGCGATCCTGGGGGCACAAATACCAGCTTGAACGTCTGTGAGGACAAGTCGAGCCACTCGACTGCCTTCCCGGGCGGGAAGCTGATCGGCGTCAAGCGTCCAAGCTCTGCAGTCTTGAGAACCGTGCCGCTCCTGAAGCCTCCAGTCATAGGCGAGTAGACGTCGACCGACTGTCCCATCGGGATCGTTTTGAGGGTCAAGAGGCCGTGGATCACGACTTTGAATGCCTGCACAGTGATGGAGACCTCGAAGAACTGTCGATTCTCGTTGAAGAGCTGTACATGCGTCTGGGATCTGGAGCAGAGCACGGCCCCCTCGTGGAAGACGCCATCGCCGTCGCAAAGTTCGACATGGCCGCCTTCCGTGTACCAGTCGAACTCCTCCGAGTCGACACTCGGAGCCTCGAGGGGCACGAACGCCGTCGACATTCGCCGCGCTGACGCTTGCTCTTCCGATTGAAGTGGTCGCAATGGGGCACTGAGCTTCAGAACCGGCATCTTAATGGGCGGGATCAGCTCCTGCATGGTGCGTCCACTGCCGCCATAGACGGACACGTCACTCTCAACCACGACCTGGCCGGCAGTAGCACCGTCGATCGGAGTGTCGAGCGACGGGCGGCCGATCACCTTGAGCTTGGTCATGCTCAGGTCCATCCACTCCTTCTGGCCGCTGCCGAACACGACGAGCGCGCAGTTCATGTCCGCGTCGACGCGCTTGATGACAGCTGGTTCGTGCTGCTGCGTCTCGGCATTGAGCATCTCGATCTCCCACCCAACCATCGCCTGCGTCAGCCTCGGTATCTCCCCGACTTCGTACACGACCTGCCAGCATGGCGCAACACTGTGAATGGCTTGGCAGGACCTCATGCAAGGCTAGCACTGGAGTTGCCCACCTTGTAGTGCGTGTCGCTGAGTCGGAGGCGCTGCAGCGGCTCGAACGGCGACAACTGGACGACGCACTCGTCCGCGTCGGCGTCCACGTCCACGACCTTGCCGGTCGCCAGCGGCCCGCCGTCCGCATCCTGGAGCGGCGCGAACTCGATCACGTCGCCCGCCTTGACGGGCACCATCTCGGTGAGCCCAAACAGTCCGCAGCGGGCGTCGCGCGCGTCCTGAAACAGCCGCCGCCAGTGGTTGACGGATGCGTTCAACCACTGCATTGGCCGATGCCATTGGCTGCTCCATTCGACCTTCGCGACCTTTCAAGGGCACCTGTCGTGACTATGTAAACTCTCTGATTGGCTACAAATAGGTTCTATCAGCGACTATGATTGGTTACAAAGGTACATTAAAAACAAGTGGCCGTATAGCTCTTTCGTGCACGGTTCCCTCCCATTTTGTTGCAGTTGTTGCTGTTGTGATCCAGAAGAAACCTGAGGAGAAAGTACCGGCGGAGGAGGTCGAGGACGACATGGGCGTGCAGAACCTGTGGGTGTTGCTGGCGCCCGTGGGCCGACAAGTGGAGCTCGAGTCGCTGGCGGGCGAGGCGCTGGCGGTGGACGCGAGCATCTGGCTCACGCAGTTCGTCAAGGCCATGCGCGACGACGAGGGCAACATGATCCGCAACGCGCACCTCGTGGGCACCTTCCACCGCGTGGCCAAGCTGCTCTTCTACGGCGTGCGGCCCGTGTTCGTCTTCGACGGCGACACGCCAGAGATTAAGAAGCGCACCACCGCCAAGCGCCGCAAGCGCCAGGAGAACCAGGTGCGTGAGAGTCTGAGAGCGAGCGAGGGAGAAAGAGAGAGCGAGACTGACGGACGGGGAGACGGCTAACGTGTGACGGTCGGTGGTGAGTAGGCGGCCAACCTGCGGCAGACGGCGCAGCGCATCTTGATCAGCCGGATCAAGATGCACCGAGAAGAGGTGAGGTGGTGCCAAGGAAGCGAGGCGCTGATGGACGCGGCTGACCCACACTGTGTGTCTCTCGCTCGCAGCTGAAGAAGAACGGCGGCGCGGCGGCCCCTGCGATCGATCCGAACTTCCTCATCCCTGAAGCGACGCCGGCTGCAGCGAGCTCGCCGGTTGCTCCGCCGGATCGAGTGATCGAGGCTGACGGAGCAAATGAAGAGGAAGAAGGGAAGGACGGAGCGGAGCGCACTTCAGCTGCTGGCAGTCAGTCGGGGCTGGGAGATGACGCGGGCAGCGTCGAGAGCGAAGAGGAGCTGACAGTCGATGACATCGACCTGGACACGTCGCGACTCAGCAAGATCGATCTCCATGCAGTGTTCTCGCTGCCGCCGCACCTGCAGAAGGACATGGTGCAGAAAATCCTGAGGGACCGACGACAGGAAGTGCGAGACAAGTTCATCCCGCTCGCAGGACAGCCCGAGGCTTACTCGCACGTGCAGATTTCGTCGTTCTTGGCGACCGTCAAGTTGACTCGGCGCATCGAAGCCGCACGGCGCGAGAAGACCCAGGAAGAGCTGCAGGAGCAAGAATCTTCTTCGTCCCCCAAAACTGGCAGCGGCCATATCGTTGGCCATGGCAAGCGAATCGCCTCTAACAGCAGCAAGTTCTTCATTTACGAAAAGGCGAACGACACGAAGGTTGACGACCGTCTTCAAGCGGGATCAAGTGGACGTCAAAGTCAAACCATCGGCGACACCACAGACGACTCGGACGACGATACCCGCAGCGAGCGCGAGTTGATGACAGACATCGACAAGACTGCTGAGGCAGAGTCTGGCGCGGCCGGAGTAGAGACATACGGTCTCTCGCTCGACGACAGATTTATGCCGAACAAGCGACGGCGACAAGCCCCTCAGGGTCCAGATCCCGGCAAGATGTCGCTGTCGGACTTCTCGATTCAGGGCTTTGCCGCACAGGCAGAGCAGCAAATGCGACAGCAAGAAGTGCAGTGGAACGTTGATGAAGCACGGTCTGCCTGGCTGGCGCGTCACCATTTGCAGGTCAAGAACGAACCAGAGCTTGCGATCGAGAAAGCTCGCCGCGCGCGGCTTGGACTCTCTAGCCGCACCAGCACCGGCGACAGTGCGGGCAGCCCACGAAAGAAACATTTAGCTGCAGGCGCCAAGGTTGGCAGATCTGACAGCGCGAGCGATATGAAGCCCAACACATCAGCGAAGCGTGCCGCTGCTGCAGTCGTCATCCCCGAAAACAGCAGCGACAAGGAAATTCTGGGGACTATCGCAAAACTACAGTCAATGGGGACGTTGCCGAGCAGCAAAGTGCATCCAGCAGCCAAAACGAACGAAGGAGATATCCAGAAGCTACTTGGCGAAGACAACGCTGACGGTGGCGACGACGAAGACGATATTGGTAAGTTCTACCTCCGTTGTTCACCACAAGATGGATAGTCCCTACTAACAACTTGTTTGCCAATAACTCGCCAGAGTGGGAGGATGTTGACGAGTCTTCCAACATGCCTGTACCAAGTGCTTTGGCTTCCGCCTCCGACCACGCTGCTACTGCGCACAGTCCCGAGCGTGAACTGACGACGGTTGGCGGTGCAACGAATCTCGAAGTGGAAGATATTGGTGTCAATCGCGAACGCTCCGATGAAAGCGTTCCTCACGTTGTCTCTCACTCTGAGAGTATTGAGTTGTCCGACAGCGAAACCGATGAAGAACGCGGCGACGACATGATGCTGACGCTGAAGAGCGAAATCGAAGAAGCGAAGGCGGAGGAGGACTTGAACCTGCTCAAGGAAGAAGCGCTGCAATCGGCCATGGTCACAGCGTCCAATTTGACGTAAGTCTTGTGATGTGCTGGATTGGCCTCGCACATACTTCGTGGGTAACGACTATGGTGTGGCATATGTGTGACAATAGACAATGGGCAGCTGGTGCTGTGCGTCGAGCGCTTGAAGCACATACCCAGCACAGCAAGAAACCTTCACCACTGGAATCTGGCCAACCTTGGACGCCAACCCGATTGTCTCCCGGCAGAGAGAAGTCGTCACCTGGAAAACGTAGTCCAGGCAAAGCAAAACTGATCGACCTATCTGCGGAGGATGACGAGGAAAAGGCTGAAACGCCAACTGTGGACAGCCAGAACGGGAAAGCCGACGGCGATGTGAGCGACGAACAGCTTCAGAAGGCGCTGGAGGATTCCCTCCGAGAAGAATCGGCGGCATCAGCATCCAACAAGTCGCGCTATCTCCAGTACTCTTCTCCAACAGCTTCGGTCTCAGTCGACGTTTCGACGGCGATCGCGTCGGCTGCAGCATCGGTTGACGATGACAGAGTGACAGTTCAGTCACTGGAGCATGAGCAGCGGGAGTTGAAAAAGCTACGCAGTCGGCAGCAACGCGATGTGGAGGGTGTCAACGACGAAATGGTACAGGACGTCATGGAGCTGCTGCGGCTGTTTGGGGTGCCGTACCTTGTGTGTCCGATGGAGGCGGAGGCGCAATGCGCAGCTCTCGAGATGCTCGGGCTCGTGAACGGCATCATCACAGACGACAGCGACATCTTCCCGTTTGGCGGGAAAAAGGTGTACAAGAACATTTTCCACAACCAGAAGTTCGTCGAGGCGTTCTATGCGCAGGACATCCGGAAGGAGCTAGGCTTCTCCCGCGAGGACATTATCGCGCTGGCAATGCTGCTCGGCAGCGACTATACGGATGGTGTGCGCGGCATCGGCATTGTGAACGCGACGGAAGTCGTGAACACATTCCAAGGCATCGATGGACTGCGCGAGTTCAAGCAGTGGGTCCAGTCGTTCGACCTGGCCGAGGAGACTCGGCGCGCCGCGTCAAGGAAGAAGAAGACGGATGCTGAGCTGGAGCAAATGACGCCGCGCGAAAGATTCGAGTACACGCATGCGAGTGTTCGACGCAAGTGGGAGCTTGGAGAAGCGTTCCCGAACAACCACGTGGTTCAAGCGTACCTGAGTCCACAGGTCGACAAGTCGGAGGATCGATTCTCATGGAGTTTGCCGGATCTTGCGGGGCTTCGTGATTTTTGCACGCGCACGTTTGGCTGGGACGAGGCCAAGACGGATGGCGCGTTGCTTCCGCTGATGGAGCGCGCAGCTGCTGCCGCGAATGCTTCTGGGCCAGGCCGCGCCGTCCAAACGCGGATCGACCATTTCTTCCGGTCGTACGATGATCAAGTCAAGTTCGCCAAGATCAAAAGCAAGCGGCTCCGCTCCGCTGTCGAGGGGAGAACAACGGTCAAGGCTGGTGGTGCCGAGGGGGTTCTCAAGGACAAAGATGTTGTGGTGATTGACGATGATGAAGGGGATGGCACACCCACATCCGAGACAGCGGCACCTGAAACGACGACGACTTCGCGGTTTTTCAAAAAGAAGAAGACGAGTATGGCGGTGGTCACAGATGGCCAAGGCAGCGGCAAGGCGAAAGCCGCGGGCAAGCGCAAGTCGTCGGGGAAGAAGTGATAAGGTGCTGGATTGGTGCTGTCATGCCGACGGTGCTGTTGACTCTCTCCTTTGAATAGAATGGCGTGGACATTGTCGAAGCTGCGGTGCGAGCGCTTACCTGCTGATGCTGTGGATTGTTGCGCTCGACTCGCCGTACCCTGTGGTGCTGTGCGCGATACCAGCTTCTGTCCCCATTGACACTGACACAGAGTACTGCCCAGTGCCAGCCGCCGCCGCCGCTGCCGCCGCTGCAGCTTTCCTGTGTGCGCGCTGTGCGTCAATCCGGCCTTGCACGATAGCCGTGAAGTCCACCATGTAGGCGGCGACCACGTCCAGGTCTGCCACGGCGCGCTGTCCGTGGTGGATCACATCCGCCTCGGAGATGCTCCCGGCCGTCGATGCACTGCCTCCGCCGTTGAGGTTGTTGTTGCCTCCAGCGCCACCGGACGATGCACCGGCGCTACCGATCGTACCAGCGCCGGCGCTGTTGTTGACGGACTCGGGCGAGCTCGCGTACCGACCCTCCATGTGCTTGAGGATCTGCCCGTGCATGCCGCTCGTGGAGCGCTGCAGCAGGTTGCCGATGGCCATGATGATCTGTCCGAGCGCCAGTGTCTTCTGGGTCGTCTGCCGCAAGCTAGCGTCCGCCTCGTGCTGCATGCGCACGCCCTGCAGCTCCTCGAGCTCGAGCCGCCGTTGCAGCGCCGCGATCTGGTTGTTGAAGTTGAGGATCTCGTTGGCGCGCTCCTTCTGGAAGGTGGAGAACTCGACGCGCTTGCTCTCGTTCTCCTCCTCGTGGCTCGCCTGGTTGTGCAGCAGGTCGCGGTTGGTCTCCTTGAGCGTGTGGTACCGGTTGACGAGGTCGGCCACCTCGGGGTAGTCCTCGGGCACAGTCTCCTGCACGAGCTCCAGGTAGCGCATGTACTTGACGTTCTTCTTGACCTGGCTCCCGAGCGCCTCGCTCTCGAGCTGCAGCTGCGCGAGCTGTTCCTTGAGGCGCACGACCTCCTGCTCCTTGACGAGCCGCTGCTTGACCTCGTCACTCGCGCGCTTAACGGCTCGGTTGCGCTTGGACTCGTTCTCCTGCAGGAATTTGTTGAACTTGATGAGCGACTCCTGCAGCTCCAGGTCCTTCTTGCGCAGCCCGTCCTCCCGTCGGTGGAAGGCGTCCTCGCGCCGCGCGAACTCCTCCTTCTGCGCGTCGAGCGCCTCCTGCACCTCGAACATCTGCCGCCGCTTCTCGAGCAGCCGCGTGGCCGGGGACACGTGGTCCAGCGTCAGCGTCTGCGGCATCTTGGCCGACCTGACCGGGGTGAATGGCATCCATTACGTTCATTAGAGGTCACCAGAGTGCTGCGGTGGCGATGGAACCAGAGGCGGACAGCCAACCTGTTCATGATCATGGCGGCGCCGGCGCTGCTGAGCGCGCTGCCACGGGAGTCCATGGTGTCTTTGGTCGGTCGTTGGTCGGATGCAGAGAGGAAGGTGGTGCTCGCAGAGGCTTCTGATGCAGCTCCGAGACTATTTTTGGCGCGAACTCGAGATAGGAGTGAACATCAACAAGTTGAAGAGCCATGACTGGCACGCAAGTCGAAGCTGTTGAACAGCTTATTGACTTCCGAAATGGCAGCTTCGGCTCATTCGGAGAGGAATGGTCTCTGTCATGAGGAGTGGGCAGCTTCTCCGATGCTTGTTCCTCGAGGTTGTCGATTGCCGTCTACCGCCGCAAGCCGACGAGGCTGCTTAGGCCACCGAAGCCGCCGAGACCAGCAGATATGCTCGACTTGAAGGCTTGGCCCATGCTCTCTCCATCCGCCTTGCTGAAGAGCGAGTCCAAGCCAGACAACAGATACTGACTGATCCCGCCCAAGCGCCGTAGATACACCTTGCTGGCGGGTTTGTCTGGGTTGACGACCGAAACACACTGCTCTGTGAAACGCATGGCACTGTGAGCGACACCAGCGGTGTATGAGCAGCAACACGAGCAGCAGGTAAACGAAGACGTACTGTGTGCCTCCCACTCGGGGTTCTGCAGTGCCAGCCAGTAAAAGACGAAGGAGCAGTTCCCGCGGCAGACCGAAAAATCGATCGGGATCTCGGCCGGGTAGTCCGTGTAGTCGGCGCGGCAGTCGGAGGAGACGAACACGCGCGAGTTGTCAATCCACGCCTCGCACGGACCCTTGTGGTTGCAATCACATTCAAAAAGCAGACATGAGTATTGAAGTTGCCCACGCGACGAGCACATGTTCTGTGCTCCTCCAAGCCGTACATGGTGCGAAGCGTCGAAGCCCACGCGCGCGTCGTCGTTCTGCCACCGTATTGATCGAAGCGAGCTCACATCGACGCGCTCCTCTCGGAACTCGGCGCTGCCACAGTCAGCCACGACCGAGTCGATCATGTCGCGCAGCGAGTGGAAGCGCGTGCGGTGGAACACGTCGGCAAAGTCGGCCGCATTGTTGCTCGGCGAGCCGTCCCAGTCTCGTCCGCGAAAGGCAGGGTCGATATCGGGCACGAGGATGGTGCTGTAGTTGGTATCCACCACTCGGTCCTTGAACGCCGCTGGTGGCAGCGACAGGTAGCCGTGCGCACCGACCGGACCGGCAAGCGGAGCAAGCGAACAGGCCAGCGCCAGCACCTTCATACTGGCAGGTCAGAGCACGACGGGAGGTCGTCGAGCGTCTCGCTTCGGCTTGGGGCGGCGGGTTGAGGAATGACATGCAGGCTCGGAGGAAACACAAGACCAAGAAAAAAGGACAACGCGCGAACAAGAGGACGAGTCACAACGGTTGGATGGCCAAGGTCTGTGCCGTTGCCTTGAGGACCCTCATCGGGTACCCTGACCTCGCGGACATGCGTGTGCATGAAGGTGAGTGCAATATGGCAATCATCCGCATGGCTCCTCATGTAGCCAAGCAGCAGGATGAAGGCGCGTTGAAGTGGTGCTTCAACTCCAGCACCTCGATGGACACCCTATTTTGGCTCTAACGGCCCTTTGTGTACCGTGCATTGGAATCGAGGCAGCAACGATTTGCGATGGGTACACAACTGACTTTCAGCCAATGAAACGGCCGAAGTCGTCTGAAACCGCCAGTCAGTCATTTCTGGAATCAGTGATCGGTCATCACTGATGAATGATTCGTGATGCGGAGCGCTCCTTCCCGTTGAGATTGCACCAGCCAACGCGCTCCGAGGCCGCCTGCCTGCCTGGCAGTGCAAGATATCTACGTGCAAGCGAGCCATCTTTTGGTTGTGGATGCCTTGTTCCATTCAACGGAGTACCTACTCTTCGAAACGTCGCCGGGCAAATATTACGTGGTAATATCTGTCACGCTGCAGATTTTATCTTCCGCCCAGTATACCAGCGAGCCAGCTTCCATTTCTCTGTCGCGCTATTTTCCGCCACGCCAAAACCGGACTTTAGCGGGAACCCTTCCCCCTCCCCATACAAACATCAAGACACATCTGGGGGGGAAAGGGGAGGAAAAAGCGCGGCGCAACATGACCAGGGGGAAACAGTCCCCCACACAAAGCAACACAAGAAAAGACAGCGCGCGATCGACGCCGACACCTTTCCGGCCAAGGCGCGGCAAGCCGACGACTCCCCGCGCTCCGACGGCCGCTCGCGCTGCTCCTGCGGGTGCGTGGGCGCCTGGACGCATACGTGGGCTGGTCTCGCTGGCTTGCGGCCACCTCGAAGGTCCGACCGGCCGCCTAGCGACCCGCGAGGCGCCGCGGTTGGGACCCGCGAACGACTGGCGCGCGGCTTTCGGGACAGCCGACGTGCGGCGGAAAGAGGCCGGAACAAGTCCCGACAGAGAGGGGGACGAGCGCACGCGATACGTCTCCGGCCCTGCCGCTTGACTCCTCGTTCCGACCAGGAGCGCGGCTTTGGGAGGGGGCGGAGGCGCGGCCAGGGACCACAGAGCAACTCGCAGACCCGCGCAGCGGAGCGCCATGAGCTCGGATGAGGAGTCGGACGACCTGCGCGTCGTGTACGTCAAGTTCGGCGCGCAGATCTGCTCGTCGCTCTTCAGCTCGTTCGTGGGCGTCGGCCACGTGCTGCAGATCATCAAGGCCAAGCAGGCCGAGCGCGCGCAGAGGCGGCTGGACACGCCCATGCTCGGCGGCGACTACCCGGTCAGCGCGCGGCACAGCCGGTATACCCAGCAGCGGTCCAGTCGGCCGTACGCGTCGCAGCCAAACTACCACCAGAACATGTACGCGACGCCCCCGCCGCCGTCGTCCGTATCGATGCCGGCGCACTACCAGGGGCAGGACCGCCACGGGAGCACGAGCACCGCGGCGACGAACTCGAACTCGGTGACGGCGTCCGAATCGCGGACGCGGCCGAACCAGACGCACCTGATCGACCCAAACCCACCGGACTTGCGGACGGAAGAGCCCGAGGACGGCCGGCCGAAGGCGTCGGTGGCCTCGCGCATCCTGCGCGTCTTCTGCTTCTCCGACTGGATGTTCTCCGTGACGGGAGCGGTCGTGACTGGCGTCGAGCTGTTTGACTCTACCCAGTCAGACAACTTTCAGATGATCTTCTGGGCTCAGGCGCCGCATTGGTGCGGCCAGGTCGCGAGCTTTTGCTGGGTCGCGACGCTCGGCATGTACATCTCCAAGCGCCGTGGACGCTCCAGCTTCGATGTGGCCATCGCCCACGCCATCATTTGGATGCTCGTGGTCTTCTACTGGGTCCTCGAGCTGTACGCGTCGTACTACAACAGCAAAGGGTTCGTGCAGGCGGCGCAGATCATCTGGAAGGTCATCGCTGTCGTGTGTTTCGGCATCGTGAGCGTCTCGTGGCTCTCGTTTGCGCGGCGGTGGCGTCGGCAGGCGCGGAAAAAAGGAGCATACGTGGTCTCCAAGCTGCTGTCGTACACGGTGGCGTTCTTCATCTTGGTCGGCCCGATCGTCGTCGTCGAGGTCGCTCAGGGACTGCACACGGGCGGCGTACTGCTGGACATCACATCCGTCATGCTCGCGCTTTGGCCAACTGTGAATGCCATCATTTACCTCACCAAGCCGACGCTGTGTCTCAAGTTTTTCCAGAGCGAAGCCAACACAGGACATGGAGGCGGCGTCCAGAGCGGGCAGTCGTACGGAAACCTTCCTGGCGCTCGGCGCGGGAACGGCCCGAACAACGGCGAGATGGTCCTCATGTCGCCAACGCATCACGAGCTAAAGGGCTTGGAAGTCGGAGACAAGATTGGCGAGGGCATTGCTGTTGTGTACCGCGGGAAGTGGCGCGGTGCGGACGTGGCGGTCAAGATGAAGTCGCTGATGCTCGACAACTCGGAAGACCTACACGAGTTCCAGCACGCGTGCAACGTGGAGATTCAAGCCGAGGCGGAAGTCATGAAGGGTTTGTGTCACCCGAACATCGTCTTGTTCATGGAGGCTGGGTTCTACCGTGGATCCATCTGTATCATCTCGGAATACTGCGCGCGCGGATCGCTACGCGACGTGCTGAAGCGAGCCAACGTCAAGCAGCTGAGCTGGCCGACCAAGCTCCGGCTCGCGCTTGGCATTTGCCACGGTATCCAGTACCTCCACAACGCGAACCCGCCGATGATTCACCGCGACCTGAAGAGCCCCAACGTGCTAGTCGACGACTCGTGGCATGCCAAGATCGCTGACTTTGGCACGCTGCGCTTCTCAGAGATTGTGTCGTCGGCTCAAATCCACAACTCGATGGGCAGCAAGCGGTCGATGGAGATGACGGGTCTCGTGGGAACGACGCGGTGGATGGCGCCCGAGGTCATGCGCGGCGAGAAGATCTACACGAGCAAGGTGGACATTTACAGCCTCGCGCTGATTCTGTGGGAGCTCATTGAGGGCAAGCTCCCGTTCGAGTCGACGCGGTGGAACCACGAAATTGAGGACTACGTGCTGCGGGGGTTGCGTCCCGTGATCCGCCACGACCAATGCCCGTCGCGCTGGAAGCTGCTCATCATGACGTGCTGGCAGGCCGATCCGCGGGAGCGTCCGACCATCCAGCAGGTGATCAGCAGCCTCCAGCGCATTGCGCGTGAGGAGGTGTGGGACACGACTGGTCCGCGTTTCACGGGCGTGAGCCAGTTGAGTGCGTCCATGCAGTCGTCCATCATGGGCCAGTCCATGGTATCGTCGACCGTGGGCGGGTCGTATATGGACTCGCCGCCCGGCTTGGGCGGCGGCGACCGCCGGCATCCGCGCACGCAGTGGCAGCGCCTGACGGACGCGCTGGACGAGAACCAAGCGAGCGAGTCGGATTCGGACGCCGAGTTCATGGAGGAGTTCACGCACGCGCACTCGACGGACCCGTCGTCTCCGGCGATCCTGGGAGGAGCGTCGTCGTTTGCGTCGTCGTCGTCGTCGTCTTCGCGTCCCAGCTCGCTCGCCAGCAGCGGCGCCAGCGTGAACCTGAACGCGTCGAGCAGTTCTACGGGTGCGCGAGCCAAGCGCAAGCCGGACTGGCGCCGCCGCACGGACACGATCGAAGAAGGCGACGCCGAGAGCACGCACCGGTCGCGTGCGTCCGAGGAAGTGCCGGACATCTCGATCGTCGCGTCCTCGCCGAACGGTACGCCGTTCATCGTGAATATTTAATGGGGAGTCTGGTACGTCGCGTGCAAGTGCTCGCTGCCGACGCGCGGGGGCGCGCGGCAGTCGTTAGTAGTCTTTTAGTTATGAGCGCGGCCGGGAGGCAGGTGTGCGCGCGTGTCAACGCGAGGAGCCGTTCTTGACTGTGCGTCTTCGCTTCCGCGTCCCAGCGCGTCACTTCTTCTTCTTGGCGCCGCCGCCCTTCTTCTTGCCCTTCTTCTTGCCGTCGGCGGGCGGCGCGCGGTTGAGCAGTGCGAATAGCTCGCTCGGCAGCGACGCGTCGACCTGGAAGGACACGAGCTTGGCGTTCTCCTGCGTCCGTCGGCCATCACGATCATCGCCCGTCAGCTGCAAGCGCGTCAACGTCATGGCCCACGGCGAGGCAGGACGCACCGGCGCGAGCGCTGGCAGCAGCAGCTGGGCGCCCTCGGACTCGATCAGGTTGAACGTCAAGTCGACGTGCGCGAGCGCCTTGCTGCGCATGAGCGCGTCGCGGAAGGCGCCCAGCGCCTCGGCGTGCTGTGCATCATCCACAACCAGGTGAGCGTCAAGACTCGACCCAACCCGAAGAAGCGGACGACGCACGTGTCGGATGCCGTTGTCGGCGATGTTGAGCTTGACGAGCCGCTGCGAGCGCGCGAGCCCCAGCGACAGGTCGAGCAGCCCGGCGTCGCGCAGCACGTTGCCCTGGAGCGAGAGCGTCTCGACGGCGCTGGCCGGGATGCTCACGAGCTGCGCCAGCTTGACGGCTCCCAGCTGCCCGATGCCGCAGTAGTCCAGGTGCAGGTGCTGCGGCGAGGCGTTCGTTCCCTCATGGTGAGGCGGTGTTGAGGCGGAGCACCACGAGCAGGGAGCAAGAGAGACTCGCGCACCTTGAGCACCGAGTTGGCGAACAGGCCGTCGCAGAGCGCCGAGACGCCGGCATCGCCCACGCCCGGGTTGTACTTGAGGTTGAGCGAGAGCAGTCCCGGCTCCTGCTGCGTCCGGATGGCGTCGGCCAGCGCGCGGCACCTGCAAGGCCACTCGCCAGTCGTCCGCGTCAGCTCTCCAGTCACTCGTCCGTCTCCCGTTCATGGCTGCCGACGACGTACCCGACCTCTCCGATGCCGCAGTCCAGCAGCTCGAGGTACGCGATGTTGATGCCCGGCGGGCGACTCTGCAGCAGCGAGGCGAGAACCACGACGCCCTCGTCGCCCACGTCCTGCTTCCACACGCGGATGTAGCGCAGCGGCAGGTACGGGCCGCTTGAAATGCCCGGGCCGGCGCCGTGCTAATGAAGAGGGAGGGTCAAGGAGGACTCTAGGCATGGTTGGAGGAGCGTATGAAGCACACGTAGAGGTCGAGAGCGAGGCGCGGGGGAGGATATTTGCAGCGCCATGACGAACGCGCGCACGCCGCCAGGGCCCAGCGGCGCCGGCGGGTCGCCCTCGAGGATCAGCTGCGGCTCGAGCGCGGATCAGTCATCTCTCTCTCTCTTGGCGTCTCACTGCTGCCTTACGTTGACGAGCTCGCCGTCTTCCTCCCCTCCGCGCAGCACGTCGTTCACCTGCGGGTTGACGGGCACGCCGATGGCCCTGCACGCCGAGCGTCAGGCTCCATGGACGCCGATAGGAGACCCGCAGAGGGCCACGCACTTGCAGGCCTTGGTGTAGTTGGCGAGCGCCGTCTGCCGCGTCACGACGTTCTCATCGGCGGCGGCGGCCCCGCCCTTGGGCTTGGCGGCCGGCTTGGCCTTCTTGCTCATCTCTCCAGGCCGGAGACGCGCGCGAACAGACTGGCGGCGACCCAACCGGCGCGCTGACCGACTGACCAGTCGCCGCCAACGCATTTCTCCATTTCAACGGGTGGACTTGCGTTTCAGGGCCGTGAGCGCCTTCCTGGGCGTGTTTCCGAGCCGCGAGCGGCGCGATGAACAGCCCACATGATAGGCGTATTGTTCGAGGAGCGCGTCGCGCTATCAAAGACCGTGGAGCGCCTCCATGGCCGCCGGTTCCGCGGGGATCGCCGCCCTCGCTCCATGCGTCACCGTGGCGCTTGGAAGCGTGAACATGCATCTGGCTATTCGCCTCATCCGATTGGCTGAAACGCTGCTATATTTCCCATTTCCCACGAATGACAGCCGGATCATCCGTCATCTGCACTTCAATAACCCCTCTGATTGGCTGAAACCCTGCGCGACATCCAGCAAAACGTTCAGAAGAGCGCGGCACGCACACAGGTAAAGAAGCCGGCCTGCGCTTTGTTCCGCCCTCGCAGTCACTCCCCGCATCGCCCAGGACGCTCCACGACGGCCCAGCCGATGGAGGAGACCGCGCGGGACGCCTCCTCAGCTCCAGGGCCGCCCCCGCCGCTGCTCACGGTCACCACGCGGCCGGTAGGCTTCACGCGAGCCGAAGACGCGGAGACGCCGGACGATGAGGAAGAGCAGGCGGCGACGCGCGCGGCGCGGCTCCTGCGCGAGCAGCTGGCGCGCGAGATGCTCAAGAGGCGGCCCGACCACTTCGTGCTGGGTGTGACGTGCCGGTCGCTGGGCGGCGTGCCCCCGGAGCTGCGCACGCGCGTGTGGCAGGAACTGCTGGGCGTGGCGCGCAGTGAACGCCTGCTGCTGGACCAGTCCATCCTGCGCGTGGAGGAGGACCTGGAGAACCAGCGCGTGATCAGCGCGGACGCGAGCCGCACGCGCGGCAGAGACCCGCGGTTCCAGCAGCCCGAGACGGTCGAGCTGGTCGCCAAGATCCTCACGTACTACTGCAAGTGCCGCAGCGTGCGCTACAAGCAGGGCATGAACGAGGTGCTCGCGCCCTTCCTGCTGCTCGAGAGTGACCCACCTTTGCCCGAGAGCGCCGTCTTCCAGCTCTTCTACGCCATGATCGACAAGTTCCTGCCGCACGTGTTCGCCGACCGCGAGTTCAAGTCGCTCCAGTGCTCCTTCCAGCTCTACCGGCTGCTGCTGCTTTACCACGACCCGGAGCTGAGCCACTACCTTGACCAGCATGACATGATCCCAGAGCTGTACGTCACGCCCTGGTTCATGACGCTCTTCGCGCGCAACCTCAGCGCCGAGCTCGTCTTCTGCCTCTGGGACTTCTTCTTGCTCGAGGAGGACCCGTTCCTGCTGCACTTCGTCGCCTACGCGCTCGTGGCCGCCAACCGGCGACAGATCCTGGACGCCGACGTCGCCATGCTCCCGCAGGTGCTCAGCCGGCTCACGTTCCACTCACGCCAAGAGATGGAACGCATCTGCGCCGACGCGCTCGTGCTCTCCGAGACCACGCCGCGATCGTTCAAGCGCGACCTCTACTCGGTCTGCTACGGCGGCTTCTCGAGCGAGACGGCGCCGCTGCTGCAGCACTTGTACGGCGCCTCCAGCCTACAAGTGTACCCGGAGGAGCTCGTGCGGAACCTGATGAACCGCCTCACCAACAAGAAGAACTCCCCGCACAAGATCCGCATGGCCATGGCGCAGTCAGCGAGCGCGGAGGCCGACGAAACCAGCCTGAACCCGCTGCTGTCACCGTCCTCGCGGCAATCCTCCTTCTCGTACGAGCGCGAGGCGTCGTCGGCGTCCGTGTTCTTCATCGTGCTGGACTGTCGGCCGCTGGAGCAGTACCAGGAGTGCCACTTAAGCCTGTCGTACCATATTGACCCGGAGATTGTCGCGAGCCCGGACGCGCTCGCCGTGCTCATGAAGGGCTTTGCGCGGATGAAAGGGTGCCATTTCTGCTTCGTCGGGCCCTCGGACCCATCTTGGTCGGCGCCGCAGTCCTCTTCGAACGGGAACATCGCGATCACCACGATTGCTCGGCTGGCTCGAGGAATCTCCGGAGATAGAGCCACTCCGTCCGTCACAGCAGCGTCCACCGCAACGGCGACTTCGAATGCAACAACCCTCGACAAGTTCACGACTAAACCGCCAGTGCTGAAAGCGTCGACGAGCAACGGTGAGCCAGGGTCGCTGGAGAACGAGATCGCCAGTATTGGATCGTCGAGCGACGGTCGACCGCGCTGGCACGAGGAGCACGCGTCCGTGACGCGCTTGGTGCTCATATTTCTCCAGAAGGGGTTCGAACACATCAGTCGGCTGAACGGCGGGTTCGACCAGCTCAAGCAGGAGATCCTGCGCATGGATTCCTTCACGCAGGAGCAACTGCTGGTGTTCGCACCTCCGCCGACGGCGGCAGCGTCCGGGTCATCCGGTGCCTTCAAGCTGTTCGCAAAGATCGGCCTCGGCAGTCGCTCGCGCGCGCCTTCCTCTGATGAAGCCAACTTCAATGAGAGTAGCGGGGCACCGACAGAGTCGATCGCTGACAGCTCGGGCGGCACAAGCGGAAGCGGCACAACAGCCAAGCTCAAAGCCACCAAGTCGATCAGTTCGACAAGTTTCTCTCAGCGCTTCTTGTCGCTCAAGGCCGCCGCCAAGGACGCAGTCGCCAGTGCAAGTTCATCGTCAGCATTGACCAGAAACGCTACAAGCAGTGGCGACCAGCGGGAGGAAGACGATGCAGTGTCGGAAAGTCGCCTCGTTGGGGAGGAAGAATGGCTGGAGGTGTGCATCAAGACTCGCGAGGCGCTCGAGAAGAGCCTCCAGTACAAGGAGGTGGTGTTCCAGGCGGGATCGCTGGGCATTTTATTCCAGAAATCACGCACGTCCAAGAAGTTCCAGACCGTCGTGGACAGCATCGTGCCGGACAGCCAGGCGTCGGACAGCCAGCAGATTGTACCAGGCGACCTCCTAGTTGGCGTGAACGGGCAGAGCCTCGCGGACATCCCGTTCCTGAGCGTGATTGAGATGGTCAAGGACGCGCCACGGCCATTGGTACTGCGTCTGCAGAGCCCGAAGCGGAAGAAGTCGATGGACGCACTGGACGCCATCTCGATCCCTCCAGCCGCGCCGACCCTTGTGAGCGCTACCCCGCACTCCGTGTGCGTCACGTGGACGAAGCTGCCGCTCCCCAACAGTCGGTACCAGCTTCAGTACGCCTATCAGTCCGAGTTCCACTTCAACCCGTGGGTTCCGGCGGTCATGAAGCGCCAAGGAAGCAGCGGCGCCGCCGAACTCGGAACTTCGGGCATCACGGAACACACGAATGGTACGATGGTCGGCCTTGATCCTGGTCAAGCGCTTGTGTTTCGCGTGCGCTGCGGAAACGGCGACAAGTGGGGGCCGTACAGCGTGTCTAGCAGCGCGATGACAACGCTAGAGAAGGACGATTCGGCGTCGGCGTCTGTCGCGGGAGACACTCCTCAGTCGTCGCCACGGAACGCTGGAGAGTCCAGTGAGCCGCGCCAAGGGCCTGTGTTCTTGCCTGGCGTCTGCCCCAGCATCGTTGAGCACGGTGAGTTCTTCTTCCGTGTCCTGCTGAGTTTGCGCGCGCGCAAGCGACCCGAGTTCGACGCCGAGAAGCTGGACATTGTGTTCGAGAAGGGCTTCATCCTCCAGTGCGACAAGCGCATCGTCGCCCCGGGAACGAACCAGATCTTCGTACGCCTGGCCGGGAGTGGGGCGAGCCGAACCAACAACGACGCGGCAATTGGCGGTATTGTGGGCTCGGAGATGGACGATGAAGGCGTGTGGGCATTCGAGAACACGTTGGATGGAGCGCTAGTGCTCGAGCGTGTCGCGGCCGATGCGGCTCGCAGTGAGAACTCTTCGAAGCCGTCTATCGCGATCCAGGAGCAGGCCAAAGCGGTGGTTTCTTCCTTGCTGTCTGCGAGCGGTATCAAGCCGAACTCGGCAGCAAACGGTGGCGGCAGTGGCGGGAGCACTTCGTCGTCGCCGAATACGACGTCGAGTACCACCTCTTCGGCGTCTCCGAACGTGGCAAGTGCCCCGGTAGCAATGACGCTTGTCCCGCCTCGCATCCTCCAGGTGTTTCCAGCGTCCGAGACCGAGATTGTTGTCACGTGGGACCCGATCAACGACGTGGGCGTGAAGAAGTACCAGATCCAATACTCCAAGGACAGATTGGCGGCAATGTGGTGGACGGTCAAGCAAGACATTGACGGCGACATGCTCAAGTTCACGGTGACCGAGCTTCTGCCCAACACGTCGTACCTGTTTCGAGTCCGTGGTGGGTCGGACGAGTTTGGGTGGGGACCGTACAGCGAGCCAAGCTCCAGTTGTCGGACGTCGCCGTTGGTAAATACTTCCAGGGACAACGATAGCAGTCATGGAGCGAGTGAAAGCGACTCTACTGCGGATGATTCAGCCACAAACGTGGTCGCGACTACTCCTCCATCTCTGGGTAGCACGGGCTCCCGCACGAAGATTCGATCATCCGTCTTTGCTTCAAACAACGGGTCCAGCAACTCGTTGCGTACTGGAAGCACCATTCTGGACAAGGCTGTTGCGGTCGCAGCGCGTCTCGCATCGTCACGGCGGCGGTCGCTGTCTTCCAACTCGGTCGATACTGCATCGTCGTCAGCAGCGACGCGAGACTCGAAGGACGACGACGCAGGCGGGGCTGGCGACGAAAGCAGCGGGTACAGCGATAACTCGGTGGACGACTTGACGGCCATCCCACAATACGTGAACCTTGCCAAGTGGAAGGAGAGCTCGGACGGGGCAAGCAAGGATTTCCGCTTCTACCACGCCGCCAAGTTCGAGTCTCAACGAAGCAAGGCCGACGGCCAGAGGCGTGAACTCGCAGATAACAACGTCGACACCAAGGCGGAGGTATCTGCGATCGCCCGCGAGTATCACGAGCAAGACCTAGAGCGAGTCGGGGAGCGAGAGCTCGTGCTGACCCCGAGTGCGCTGTTGGTGCTCAACTCGTGGGCGTCGAGCCGGGAGGGGATCTCGCTCGTCGAAGAGAACCGCCCGCTGCCATCGATCCAGCGCATCACGAGCGTCGCCGGGCTGGACAACTCGGTCGTATTCGAGTTCGCGGTGCGTTGACAAGTTCGGATGGTGTGGTTCGGATTAAAGCTATGTCTGACCACTGTTGATGACTCGCACCAGCAGAACGCGGACGAGGAACTGCTGACTGGCGGCACGACCGATGTGGAGGACTCGGACAGCGAGCGGAAAGAGGGCGTGGACGTACTGATCGTCGTGGTGCATAACGCCGATGCGTTTGTCGGAGCCATCGAGGGGAACCGGACGCTGCTTGCATGATGTGGGAGGTCGTGGAGCTGGCGGATTTGTACGCTATCTATCGTTGAAATGGAATGTGTTGCCTGGAATGACTCTCATGATTGAAGTCCGTGCCGAAGATGCTGCAGCTCCAGCAGCGTCGATGCGATCCGAGTCTGGAACTTGATGCGTGTCGGCTTCAGTCGAGCGCACTTGCGGAAGAGCGCGAGAGCTTTCCAGTGATTGTGGAGTCGCGCGTGCGTCAACTGCATCGAATGGATGTCAGTCAGTGAGCCGCACGGACGGCGGGACCATCGTTGGGATGCAGCACTCACCCCAAGCAGGTACGCTGCGCTGGCGTTCGCCTCGTCTTGGTGATCAGCCGATTCCCAATGCCTCAACACATCCAACACGACTTCGTATGCCTGCAACACTGCACACCACACACTCTGGTCAGTCCAAAGATCGATTGTGAACGCTGATCTGTTCGCAGCCTTACCGAAGAACCAGCGCGCGACTTGGAGAACCAATCGATTGCTTTCGCTCGTGCCATCTCCGCCCCCTCCACCCGAGCCCTCCACCTCGTAATACGTCCTCCATGACTGGATGCCGGCCGCTATCAGCTGCGACAACAGTGGCTCGACACCGTGTGCGAGTTGCCGGCGCCATCGATGAAGCAGCGGCCACTGAACTGCCGCGAACAGGTCAAAGTCCCACGAGGTTTGAGCCAGGAGCACGAGCAACGTGTCTGTCGCCAAGTGCCGCGCGCCATCATCGATGCTCATCATGCCCCATAGCAGGTCGCAATCGCCGGGAGTGAACACAGCCAACTCGTGGCGGAAGCTGCAGTGCGAGCGTCCGGTGACCAGATCGCGGACCGGTTCAGAGGCTCTAGCTGGAGGAGTCGGGGTGAGCGTGGCGTAAAACACGTCGAACGTGTCACTCGCGAGCGTGGACACCGTCTGGGCGGCCGTTGATACTGCACCCTTCGTCTTCGTTATGCCCAGCGCTTCTATCACGAGCTGAAAGACCTCGAAGTCAACAGGGAGGCAGAAGCAGTCTGGATGCGGAGACAATTGCGGGAGTTCAAGACTGAACGCCCCGATGGATGCGTCGGACTGTGCTTCAGCGCCTCGATCGGTCAGGAACACGCTTGGGATCGCGTCTCGGAATGAAAACCCGGCATCGCCTGCAATGAGGGCGATCGCGTGGCGACTTGCTGGCCCACCGATGCTGTTCTCGATTAGTGCGGAGAGGAAGGAGACCGCTTCAGTCGGGAACAGCACCAGCGCTGACCTCGGGTGGTCCGCGTCACCGCTATCGCCCTTGCAGAACTCGTCGACGATCCGTCGGAAGACTGCGTTGGATGCGGCGTCGCTGAAGAACGCGGTGGAATCCTTGTCGGTAACCTCAATTGGAGCTCGGAATACCAGATCCATCTCTGCAATCGACGATGTGGTGGGATCAATGGCAGATTCGTGCACGAAGCAGACCTCGGCTGGAGACGATAACCCGCTGATCGACTCGTCGCACTCTCCAGCTCTGCACGCGCTTGATACACCTGATGGTTCCTTCGTCAATGCAAACACGTCGGTGCGCAGTGAATCGAAGAAGTAGTTGCCCATCAGGAAGAGCGGGCCATTGGATCCTGGGCACCACACTTGGTCCGAGCGCTTGAGCCGCAGCTGCTGAGCGTTCGGACCCGATACAAACGATGCCGTGTCGAATCGCGCAAACTCGAGCTTGCCTTGCTGTAGGAACGACTGGAAGCATGCCATGCTCATCCGCGAATTGAGCACCTGCTCGCTGAGGTCGCTCGCAACCACAAGAGGCACGAGCCTCTTGTGCTGGAAAGCAGCGGCGTGCAGCTCGACTTGGGCGTAGAAGTGCAGCAAAAAGTGGTGCAAGAACTTGCACGGCCCGCTTGCGGCTTCCCACACAAAGCAGTTTGGCTCATGGCCGCTGCGCTGGTCTCCTGGCTCCGCGTCTTGACTCAGCAAGAAGTCCACCGCCACCCCTGCAGATCAGCCATGGAGACGATCGGTGGTCATTAGTGATAGTGAAGACAAACAGGTGAAGCGTGCCGCGGACGTACGCGCGTAGGTGGCGGCGATGAACGAGCTGCTCGACACGCCGAAAGGGACGACGCCCGAGCTCCACGCCTGGATGCCTCTGTCGAGGTAGAACTGCTTCTGGGCGTCCCACAACTGGCACTTGGACAGTCTATCCAAGCTTGGAAGCGTTGGCAAAGCTGACGAGGGGGATAACTTCTTGACAGCTGACGCAATCAACGAAGCAGGCGTAGAGGAAGCGCTGCCGACCGTGCGGGCGGAGAGCGAGACCTGTGGCTCGTCGGGGTACAAATGTGCCCAGAGCTGCTGTCCGAGCTGCTGCGCAGCCCACACGTCACGGCGGGTGCGTGCAGCGGGCGTGAGCTCCAGCTGGCGCCTCAGCTTCTTGCTGAGAATGCGAGCGACCGACGGGTGGAAGAAGCTCCAGCGCAGCAGCAGCAACACGAGCTGGAACGGCAGCTGGCTCGCCGTCGTGAACAGCGGCTCGATGTTTTGCTCTGCTCCATTAAAAGCCGGGATTGAGGTGGCTCCGTCGCTTGAGATCCACGAAAGCACCTCGAGCGCCACCCGCCATCCGCACTGCACGTCAAGCTGCTCAAGCGGGTGCCGGAGGAACAGCAGTTCGTGTTCCATGTCTGGACGGTGTGTGAGGCTCGTCAGCGTGCACCTCCACGGCCACCTGCCTGTGTCCAGATCTCCCACGTCCACGGGTGTCACGGTCATCGCCAGGTCGAATCCTGCAGCCCGGAGCGCGGCGCTGGAGTCGCTCGGCTGGTGGTCCACGGCGCGCGCCAGGACCACCAGCATCCTCCTCTCCACGCCGCCGGCGGCTTGAGGACGCGCCGCTTGCTCCAGCGTATCAACACGCACGACGTCCTCGCAGTCCACACGCAGGAGCGCGTCACTGCCGCGCGTCTGCCGCGCGACGGAGACGGAGGTGAACGCGGCGACGAGCCGAGCGAGAGAGCGCGTCGTGGAGAGGAGGAGGCTGTCGCGCGGCCCCACGCACGCGAACGCGACTGCCGAGACGCCGCGCGCAACGGCCGCGCGCTCCGCCACCTGTGCGACGGTCTGAGCCAGCCAGCACTGCAGCAGCTCGCGCTGGAGCCGCGCGGAGACATCGCCATCCTCCATCCAGGATCGCTTGGTGCGAGGTGATCGCTGAATGGCTCCGAGTTCGATATCAATAATTAGATCAATTGAGGGAATGATGCTACAGTCCACAACAAACAGGTAACTCGTAGGTGCTTGTCGGCCGACAGTTCGTGTCGGTGTGCCTCGCTGCAGCCCGAGACACGAAAGTGGTGGCGACTCATTGGTGGATGGCGATGGTGGCGAGCGAGCCTCCGCTGACGAAGCGCAAAATGTTGAACGCTGCATTCGCGTCTCGGCCCGCGACGAAGCCACAGTGCGGGCATCGGAACACTGCCGCGGTGCCTAGGTCGGTGTTCAGCCGCGAGCAGTTGCCGCACGTCATGCTCGTGTACATCTCGGACGATATGACCAGCGTCTTGCCTCGCAGCGCACACTTGGAAAGAAGGAGCTGACGAAAAGCATAGTGCTTGAGACTGAGAAGGGACTCGTTGAACGCGTGGTTGCTTGGCTTGCTTGGCTTAACCATGTTCATCGTCTGGAAGATCGGGAGCACGATCGTGTCGTACTGCTTCGTCAGGAACGCGCTCGCTTGGTGGTGCAACTCCTGCACAGCGTTCTTAAGCTTGGCCGTGGCGGCGTTGAACCCGCGTCGAGCGCGCACAAGGGCCCTCCATCGCTTGCGCGACCGGTGGCCGTGCTGGTTGCGGATGACTGCCATGTCGTGCTGCGACTGGCTCGCTCGGTCCTGCAGCCGACCCAGGTGCGCATGCGTGCCGCGGCCAATCTCGACGACGCTCCCATCCAGGTCGACCCCTGTTTGGAAGGTACGCAGGCCGGGGTCGAGAGCGATGCATCGGCCGTGGGCGTCGAGATCTGGGGAGCGCAGGTACTGGGGGATCACCGCAAGCCACAGCCCATTGCCGAGAATGATCTCGAAGTCCGTCGAGATCGCGACGTCCGGTTCCCAGCGCATCGGGATGCGCCGAAGTCCAGGTATCGACAGGAGAGGCCGAGAGGTTTGGGTCGTGCGCTCGATCTTGGCCATCTTCCGTTCCACTCCGAGTACAAGCAGGGGGTTCTTGTTCCTGCCCTTGAAGCCCATTTTGAAGTGGTTGATTTTTCCGCGCGTCAAGTTGCTGAAGGCTGCACTGACCGCCGCCTTAAACTTGCGTACTGTTTTCGCGCGGAAGCAACTAGGCGTCTCGAACACCCAGGCTGGAGGCGAGCCCATCCCTGCTGGGTACATTCGCGGAGTCTTGGACTGCTTCGTCACGTACAGGTTCTGTAGAGTCGACGCCTTCGACACGCTTGTCGCGCGGAAGTGGGCAGTCGCTTGGTTCCAGGTCCATCTGCAGGTTCCGAGGAACCGACGCAGCTGCCTGCTCTGCTCTGCAGAA
>JAADYF010000174.1:0-34415 GCA_023338175.1 Phytopythium delawarense
CCCCCCCCCCCCAATTCGTGGGAGTGCACACACACACGATTTGTCTGGTGACCAAGAGTGATGGTCAAATACCCAATTCTGTCTCTTGTCAAAATCCTACTCTACATCATACCGCCTATCTAAAAGCATACCGAAAATATCCAAGTCCAAGCAACCGGTACAGAAACCGAATCATTTGATCCATTCGTTTTGGCCACTGCCGCCACATCCAAACGAGAAACGCAGAGCGAGAAAGTCCGCGCCACCACCTGCCGCCACCATGCCGCCGAAGAAGAAGACCGATGAGGTGCGTGGACTCTTCCCTGACGTGTCTACCGCTGTGTGCATGCGTCTGGCGGTCGTGACCCGTGCTGACGGGGGCCTGTTGTGCCGCCACCGACCGATTTGACCATCGCAGACGCCGCGCGTGTACCTGGGCCGCCCGGGCAACAACGTCAAGATCGGCATCGTGGGCGTGCCCAACGTGGGCAAGAGCACCTTCTTCAACTGCATGTCGAAGCTGAACATCCCGGCCGAGAACTTCCCCTTCTGCACGATCGAGCCCAACGAGGCCGTCGTGCCCCTGCCGGACCAGCGCTTCAACTGGCTCGTCGACAAGTACCAGCCCGCCAGCGTGTGCGTCTCCACTTCGCTCCCTCGACTTAGATCTATGGACACGAGCATGACTGTGTTATCTCCGCTGTGTATGTGGGCAGGGTGCCGCCCGTGATGACCATCACGGACATTGCCGGCCTCGTGCGCGGCGCGTCCGAGGGTGCCGGCCTGGGCAACGCCTTCCTGTCGCACATCCAGGCCGTGGACGCTATCTACCACATGGTGCGCGGCTTCGACTCGAGCGAGGTGACGCACGTCGAGGGCAGCGTCGACCCCGTGCGTGACATCAAGATCATCCAGGAGGAGCTGCGCCTCAAGGACCTGGACCGCGTGACCAAGGCGGCCGAGGGCATGAAGAAGAACGTCGAGCGCAACCTGGGCGGCAAGGAGAAGAAGATGGAGTACGAGGCGCTCATCCGCACCAAGGAGTGGCTCGAGGAGGGCAAGGACGTGTCGTTCGGCAACTGGAACTCGTTCGAGGTCGAGGTGCTCAACCAGCTGCAGCTGCTGACCGCCAAGCCGGTCGTCTACCTCGTCAACGTGAGCAAGCGCGACTACCTGCGCAAGGGCAACAAATACCTGCCGAAGATCGCCGAGTACATCAAGGAGCGCGGTGGCAACGAGCCGGTCGTCCCGCTCAGCTGCGAGTTCGAGCTCGAGATGCTCGACCTCGATGCCGGCGGCCAGCTCGCGGAATACCAGAAGGCCAACCCGACCCACAAGTCGATCCTCAACCGCGTGCTCAAGATGGGCTACCACGCGCTCGGCCTGATCCACTTCTTCACGGCGGGTAAGGACGAGGTGCGCGGCTGGACGATCCGCAAGGGCCGCCTGGCACCGCAGGCCGCTGGTGTCATTCACACGGACTTCGAGAAGGGCTTCATCATGGCCGAAGTCCAGGCGTTCGCCGACCTCAAGGAGCGTAAGTGTCACTTCTTTGCTGTTGATTGTTCCTCCGTGGGGAAAAGACGATTGACTTTTTGTCGACGTGATGTGATGTGCTCTAGTTGGCTCCGAGGAGGCCGTCAAGAAGGCTGGCAAGCTCAAGCAGCAGGGCAAGAAGTACGAGGTACGCGAACACATTCGGCTGGTCGCTGTTGCCACACCGATACCGTCCTTGAAGCAGGCTCACAAATGGATTTGCCGTTTCCACTGTGACTCCAGGTTGAGGACGGCGACATCATCTTCTTCAAGTTCAACAACTAGAGAAGTTGCCTCGGCCGCCTTCGCCCAGCGTGTGATCGAAAGAGACCGCGGGCGTCGTCATGGCGGCTCCTGGAACGTAGCTGACGGCTTGTCGCCGGACCAAAGAACGCGCGCGCGCGCCACAACCCGCAATGTGGGATGTTTGTTGAGCTCTGCCCTTCGTTTTCTTCGTATCGCTGTCAGTTGTGCGTGCACTCGCGCACTCGGTCTCCTGTTGATCTCACCACCGGTGGAGCGCAGACGCGATGCAGCACATTGCAATGCGGTCGCTGCCTTCCAACGCACAGGTACAATCATGTGCGATGCATGCTGATGATAGCTTGGACAATCGGATCCGGCACTGATGATCTTCACTCACAGACGCCGAAGACAAACTCGAACCGGTGGCCAAGGCGAACTTGAGCCCAGGCCGCTTTGCCATTGGCGTCGCTTCGGAGAAGGCTCTCGGGTCTCCCGTGACCCCCTGTCTGCAAGCCGAGCGGCCGCGACTCTTTACCTCGGCACCCCTTCGCGATGCAGTCCGTCGGCTGTATCTGCTTCCTGGCCAAGGAGGCGCCTCGCTTCACAGCCACAATCAGCACAAGCCAGGATCCGCAGCTGGTGTGCCTGCGTTTGGCCTCATCCTGCTCCTTGACGTCGGAGAGCAGAACGCAGCGGTGGCGAAGGAGACGGTCGGTGTTCAAGCGACCGCAGATTGGACGCGCACTTCGGGCACTGTTGCCAACCTTGTCGTGTAGAGAAGACTCGCCGCAAGCCAGCACATATACGGGAGAGCGTGACTGCAGAAACCCTGCGGCACCATGGTAAGCGCATGCTTCATCGACTCTTCCCTGGGTCAGTTGCAGCATCTCTGACTTCGCCTTCTACGCGCTAGCCGATCGGCTATGGCTGCGAGCCCGAGATGGTCTGGGCGGCGCCTAAGCAGGCAGGTGACGTACCTGTCAAGCGCTCGGGCCACTCGTTCACGCTCAAGAACAATGAGAACGAGACGAGCGTCTACCTTTTCGGCGGATGTGACCACAAGGCTCCCCCTGGCCCCACCAATGACCTCTATCGACTCGACGTTGCGGGTGGTGCGTCCCTCACACTCACGCTGCTTGGTAGGCGTGACTCTGTGCACTCATGGGCTGCTGTTACTCCTCGGCAGGAGCGTACACCTGGACCAAGATCGTGCCATTGGGAGACGCTACAGGCGCCGACGACGCTGCCGCTGCACCCCCTCCACGCTGGCGACACTCTGCTGTGCTTTACGGCAAGCTACTCGTTGTCTTCGGCGGCTTTGCGTCGGAGAAGCGCTTGAACGACGTGTGGGTTTTCCACACGGAGCTCAAGGTGTGGGAGCAAAAGCATGCGCCGAGCACTTCCGGCATCTGGGAAGGCCTCCCGCAAAGCCGCGGCGCGCATTCCGCGACTCTTGTGGGCGAGAGCAAGATGGTCATCTTCGGCGGCTACGGCGGCAACGGCTTCGGACGTACCGACTTTAACGATCTGCACGCGCTCGACTTGCAGACGTTCCGGTGGGAGGAGATCACGGCCGATGGCGGCGGCGAGAAGCCAGAGCCTCGATCAGGTCACCAGGCATGCCTTATCGAGCGGGGGGCAAACGGCGAGTCGATGCTTCTCGTGATGGGCGGCTGGAACAGTCTCCGTCAGTTCCAAGACATGTTCGCGTTCGACTTCAATGCTCGCACATGGACCCAGCTGGATGTGAATCTACCGCTTGCTCCGACGTGGAACCACTCGTGCGTGGCTGTCAGCGCCGTTCCGCACTGGAAGGTGTTCATGTTTGGCGGCAACTGCGGTGATCTCGCCGACGGTGGGAACAACGCCGGTGGGGGAGGAGGAGGCGCATACCTTAACACTGTGTCGGTGCTGGACACGGGCTCGATGCAGTGGTCGAGTCCCCCGGTCAAGGGTGAGATGCCGCCCGCGCGCGCTGATACGGCGCTGGTGTTTGACCGGTCAAACAACCACCTGTTGCTCTTCGGAGGCTGGGCGAATCGCTGGTTCAACGACCTGCGCGTGCTAAACGGCAGCGAGATCGTCGGTCCGCCGTACTCGATCGCGAAGGTCGAGCCTGCAACTGGACCCATCACAGGCAGCGCCAAGCTCAAGATCATTGGCTACAACTTCCCGACCACGGGCGGAGGCACCGCAACCGTGCGATTTGCGGTCGCCAAGGGATCCGTTGATGTGCAAGGCGCGGTGCTGAACGAAACGACGCTGCAGGTGACGTCGCCAAGCTTTGAAAAGTACGGCGCACTGCTCGGCGAGGTGCGTGTGTCGCTTCCTGGTGGCATGTTCACGAACGTGGCTGCTCCCTTCAAGTTCCACTCTGTCACCGTCGCGCCGAAGACACTCGCGTTCGGCCCGTGTCTGCTCAGCGCGGTGAGCAGTTTGTGTCTTGCCCAAGCTCCGACTTCATTCATCATCCAAGCGCGCGACAAGGATGACATTCCGCGCGATTGCGGTGGTGACGAGTTCGTCATTAACATTACGCGCGTTGGAGGCGACGACCCAGCCAGTCACGAGTCGGACAGCAAGAAAGAGAACGAGGGGAATCAACCGAAGGGCAAAGAAGAAAAGAGTGAAGACGGGAAGAATGCCAACGCTGCGCCGGCTTCGAACCCCGTGGTGGCGCGTCCGCCGTGCTCCATTGTGGATCGTAACGATGGAACGTACATGGTGACGTTCACGGCTCCCGCCCCTGGTTCGTATGAGATTTCCGTCGAGTTCGCGGGCACTTTCAACGGCATTGCGGGTCATGTCCGTGGCTCGCCGTTTGCTGCGGTCTTCAATGCCGCCGGCTCTGGCCACTCGTCCGCCTCCGATGATGCGTCACAAGTGAAGTGCCTGCCACCAACCGCGAACGCCAAGGACCTCGAGTCGCCCGAGCTTCTTCGACGCATCATGACAGCCATGAACAAGCGCAACGGCGAATTCCGACGCCTTTTGGTGGAGCTGCGCAAGGAAATCCCAACCAGCGAGACGGAGGGACTGGACACGCTACGGCGTGTCAAAGAAATCGTGCGCAAGCTGGAGGCCGAGAGAGAAGCGAACCGCCTCGTGTTGGACCAAACGCGGCAATTCTTTGCGCAGATCAAGCGAGGAGGAAATGGGCATGTGGACAAAGAGCTCACGGAGCTGGAGAACATGGAGAAGCTGTACCTGGACGTGGAGAAGCAGGTGCCTGCCACCGAGCAGCGCATTCAGGCTCCCACGCGCGCGTTCGGCGAGAAGACGGAGCACAAAGTCGTTGCGTATGAACAGACGCTCACCAAGAAGCTCGAGACGCTGCGCACGCTCGACTTTTGGTCGGCGGCGCTCGAACCTGAGCGTGCGCTGGACAAGATTGCAGCCTACCTCGTGGACTGGGACGCCGAGATGCGCAAGTGCGAGGAGCTGACCAACCTGTGTGCGGTTTTCGGGTTCCCGCAGCAAATGGACGAGTCGCGTCGGCTGATGGGAGTCATGCGCTCCGAATCCGAGGCGTTGAAGAATGTCTGGGGCATTATCAAGCGCTCGAAAAAGTTTTTCGTGGACACGCGCGAGATCGTGTTCAAGCAGATGGACGTCAACACGCTGCAGATAGAAGTGCAGTCCATGCTCAAGGAGTTGAAGAAGACGCCCAAGGACATTCAGTGGTGCGACGCGTACGCAAGCGTGCTTCGCGACTGCCAGGCGTTCGACAAGACCCACCCACTGCTGCGCTGCCTTTCGTCTAGCTACATGCGTCCGCGTCACTGGAAGCGGATCATGGTGAAGGCGCCGCGCGGTCCAAACGGAGAGGAGATCCCCTTTCTAACTCCGGACGAAGACCCGGAGCAAAAACTGGAGGTGATCTTGTCCAAGCAACTGCACTCGTTCAGCTCGGACATCACGGAGATCTGCTACGAGGCTGAGAAGGAGCAAGAGCTCGAGCTGCGTCTTGTGGAGCTCGAGGGTATCTGGGCCGAGGTGAACTGGGAAATGTCACCTTACGACCCCCACGCGACAGAGGAGGACCTGGTGCCTTTGTTGAAGGTCTCAGAAGAGAACTTTGAGCTGTTGGAGACCCACCAGATCGATGTGCAGGGCATGGCGGCGTCGCCCTACCAGTCCGAGTTCGAGCCACGTGTTACGAGTCTCCAGTCTGGACTAGCGGCCATCAACGAGGTTGTCGTGTTACTCGGAGACATCCAGAGGTCGTGGAGCTATCTCGAGCCGCTTTTCATTCAATCCGAAGAGGTAAAGAAGCAGCTGCCCGAGCTCACGGCGGACTTTGAGGACATTGATGTGGATGTTCGGGCGATTTTACGCGCCGCATGGAAGGCGCTCAATGTCCGCAAAGCCTGTACGGCGGAGGGTCTGATCAAGAAGCTCGAAAACATTGTCGCTAAGCTCGAGCTCTGCAAGCACCGGCTGAAGGAGTTCCTGGACGGCCGGCGCCGGCAGTTCCCGCGCTTCTACTTCATGTCGGAGGCTGACTTGCTCGACATTTTGTCCAACGGCTCTCGCCCGGAGCGCATTATGCCGCATTGCTCCAAGATCTACCTGGCCACCAAGACTCTGACGCTCGTGGATCGCGAAGACGGTGGGCGACCGATGGCGACCGAATTCGTGTCGGGGGTCGGGCACGAGATTGTGGACTTTTACGAGCCGCCAGTTCTCGACGGCGAGGCTGAGATTTACCTTGCGACGGTCATGAAAGCGATGCGCTTGACCCTTTTCAAGCATATCGAGCGCTCGCTCGTGGAATACACGAACAAGCCACGCACCGAGTGGATCAATTTCAAGGATCCGGCCACGAACCGTCCAGTCGATGCCGCGCAGATCATTCTGCTCGCCGCTGGTGTTCACTATGTCAAAGAGGTGGAGGGTGCTTTCCGGAGCATGAAGGGCGGCGAGGGCGGCGCAGGAGCAGACAAGGACGCGCTTCGCAATTACAATTCGCTGCAGGAAAAACAGCTTGAGGACCTCATCCGGCTCACTCAGAGCCCTATCACGTCCGCTGAACGCCAACGTGTCATGTGTCTCATCACCATGGACGCGCACGGCCGTGATATTGTTGCGAGCATGATCCGTGCCGGGGTTGATGACGCGGCATCTTTCCAGTGGCAGTCGCAACTCAAGCACTACTTCTCTCCAGCGCAAGGCAGCTTTCTCAAGCGAGACTCCAACTTCCGCGGACCAAACAACGAGCGTGCGCAGATCTTGATCGCCGACGCTGGCATCCCATACGACTACGAGTACCTGGGCAACGGACCCCGTCTCGTGATCACCCCATTGACGGACCGCATTTACGTGACGGCGACGCAGGCGCTCAACCTGATGATGGGGTGTGCGCCAGCGGGTCCAGCCGGAACAGGAAAGACCGAGACGACCAAGGATCTCGCAAACGCGCTCGGTAAGGTGTGCTACGTGTTCAACTGCTCGCCTGAAATGGACTACAAGTCGCTGGGCAACATCTTCAAGGGCCTTGCATCGTCAGGGTCGTGGGGCTGCTTCGACGAGTTCAACCGTCTCGTCCCCGAAGTGCTTTCCGTGTGCTCGGTGCAGTTCAAGGCGGTGTGCGACGCGTGCAAAGCAGATGACGAAACGTTTATCCTTGAGAATGACACCGTGTCACTCGACCCGACAGTTGGCGCGTTCATCACGATGAACCCGGGATACCTCGGCCGCTCGGAGCTGCCGGAGGGTCTCAAGGCGTTGTTCCGGCCCATGACGGTCATGGTGCCTGACTTGGTGCTCATTTGTGAGAACATGCTCATGGCTGAAGGTTTCACCCAGGCCAAGGTGCTTGCGTCCAAGTTCTACGGACTCTACTCGCTGCTGGGCCAGCTACTAAGTAAGCAGATGCACTACGACTGGGGTCTTCGCGCTGTCAAGAGTGTGTTGTGTGTCGCCGGTGCATTCAAGCGCGCGGAGCCGGACATCCCAGAGACGGACCTGCTCATGCGCGCGCTGCGTGATTTCAACATCCCCAAGATTGTCGCCGAGGATCTTGTGATCTTTTACGGTCTACTCGGCGACCTCTTCCCTCGAGACTCGCCGAACGTCGACGTCCGCAACGACCCGCCTCGAAAGCGCGATATGGAGTTGGAGGCCATGGTCCAGGGAGCGGCTGAGGCTATTGGCAACACACCGCGCGCCGAGTTCATGCTTAAGGTGGTGCAGCTCTCGGAACTGCTGGCGATTCGCCATTGTGTGTTCGTCATGGGCCCACCGGCAAGCGGCAAGACGGAGACGTGGAAGACGTTGAAGAAGGCCCGTGAGCTCATGGGAACACCAATGGAAGTGCAGGACTTGAACCCCAAGTCTGTGAGCACGAACGAGCTGTACGGCTATATTGTGCTCAAGACGCGCGAGTGGAAGGACGGTCTGCTTTCGCGTATCATGCGCGACTTGGGATCAAGACGCCGGGATAACGGCGATGAAGATGCGAACCCCAAGTGGATCATCCTCGACGGCGACTTGGACGCTAACTGGATCGAGTCAATGAACTCCGTGATGGACGATAACCGCATGCTGACGCTCGCATCGAACGAGCGCATTCCTCTCAAGCCCCACATGCGCATGATCTTCGAGATCCGTGATCTGGTATACGCGACGCCCGCAACAGTGTCTCGTGCCGGTATCCTGTACATTTCTACGTCTGAAGGGTATCAATGGCGGTGCCTGATCGACTCGTGGCTGGATCGCCATTGCCAAGAGCCGGCTGACCACCGCCAGCGCGCGATGATGTTCTCTCCCGATGCGCGGGCCAAGTTCCAGTCGCTGTTTGACCAATACATCGAGCCAACGCTCAAGTTCTTCCGCAAAAAGCTGACACCTGTCGTGCCTGTGGAGGAGACGACTCTGATCACCAACCTGCTCAACATGATTGACTGCCTGTTGACTCCAGCGCTGCTCGAGGATTTCAACATCATGCAGCACAACTTTGTGTTCTGCTGCGTGTGGGCGTTCGGGTCAGTCTTGACGCTTGGCGACGATGGCACGGACTACTCGGGGGAGTTCAGCAACTGGTGGAAGGCGCAGTGGAAAGACGTGAAGCTTGCAGCGTCCGCGAGCAACACGGTGTTTGACTTCTGGCTCGACCCGGAGGAGTGCAAGTTCAATTCGTGGTCCAAGAGTCCGTACTTCTACACCGAGACGTACAAGTCGCCAAGCCCGATCAACCAGATCACCGTGCCGACGACGGAGACAGCCTCGATCGCCTTCTGGCTGGAGAACCTGCTTGCCCGCGGGGTCCCCATCATGATCTGCGGTCCTGCCGGTACAGGTAAGACCCAGAACATCATGGGCATGGTCAAGAAGCTGAGCCGGGAAGACAACACGAACAGCGCGACGCAGTTCCGGTACAGCACGATCAACTTTAACTTCTACACTACATCTAACATTCTGCAGCAGGCGATGTTTGGACAGCTCGAGCGTAAGACGGGCGCGAACCTAGGCCCGCCGGGCAAGGCGCGGCTCATCTACTTCATGGACGACTTGAACCTGCCGGAGGTGGACCCGTACAACACGCAGAGTGCCATTTCGCTGCTGCGGCAAGTGATGGAGTACCGCCACTGGTTCGACCGGCAGAAGCTCCAGATCCAGAACATTCTCAACACGCAAGTCGTGGCCGGCATGAACCCCACGGCGGGGTCGTTCCTCGTGGACCCGCGCCTGCAGCGCCACTTCTGCACGTTCGCGATGGGCATGCCCGAGGCCCCGAGTCTCGTAACGATCTACGAGACGTTCCTCGGCGGCCACCTCGCGAGTTTCGACGCCGAGCTGAGCAACTCGCAGTTCGCTAACTCACTCATCAAGGCGGCGCTGAGTCTGCATGCGAGTGTGGCGTCCACGTTCCGCAAGACGGCGGCGAACTTCCACTACGAGTTCAACGTCCGCCACTTGTCGAACGTGTTCCAGGGCCTTATCGCATCCAAGAAGTCGCGATTCTCGACCGCTGACAAGTTTGTGCAGCTCTGGCTGCACGAGAGCGAGCGCGTGTACGGTGACCGACTGGTGTGCAAGGCTGACATCGAAAAGTACAACCAGCTTGTGCAGCTGCAGGTCAAGCGGTCCTTCCCAGCATGCAACACGAGTCGGTACTACGCGGCGGAGAACGCGTGGCCGCTCGTGTTCTGTCACTTCTGCAAGGAAGGCGACACCGAGTACGACCAGCTGACGGGTCAGAACTTGGATGAGCTCAAGCGCACGCTGCAAGCGCAGCTGCGCGACTACAACAACAACGAGAACAACACGGCCATGCACTTGGACCTGTTCGACGACGCCGTCAAGCATGTAGCGCGCATCGTGCGTATTCTGCGCAACGAGAGTGGCCACGCGATGCTTGTCGGTGTGGGAGGAAGTGGCAAGCGGTCCCTTGCACGGCTAGCGACTCATCTCTGCGGCTACACGGTCAAGCAGATCACCATCAGCTCCAAGTACGGTGAGAACGAGTTCAAGGAGGATCTGCGGAAGATGCACCTTGCGGTCGTGGACATGCTATCGCGCAACGAAGAGGACGGCGGTGTCGTGTTCATGCTGACGGACTCCCAGATCACCAACGAGAAGTTCCTCATCTACCTGAACGACCTGCTCGCATCAGGTGAAGTGCCGGATCTGTTTGCAACCGAAGACTTGGACAACATTGCCAATTTGCTGTCCCCTGTAGCGGGCACAAAGGACCGGAAGGAGATCCTCAAGTTCTTCCAGGCGGAGCTCCGCAAGCGCTTGCACGTGTGTCTCGCGTTCTCGCCGGTCGGCGATGACTTCCGGAACCGAGCGCGCAAGTTCCCTGCGCTTGTCAACTGCACGGTCATCGACTGGTTCCAGCCGTGGCCGAAGGAAGCGCTGCTGTCTGTCGGCCGAGAGAAGCTCAAGGAGGTCGCGGATCTCCTTGGGTCGGACGAATCGCGCGCTGGTATCGAGAATTTCATGCCGTTCTCCTTCCAGTCGGTCAACATCTGCGCCGAGCGTTTCTATCAGGTCGAGCGCCGTCACGTGTACACGACGCCAAAGTCCTATCTGGAGTTGCTGCAGCTGTACAAGAAGATCCTTCGCAAGAAGGTGACAGAGTACGGCGCGGCTATCGATCGTCTTGAGAAGGGTCTTCAGAAGCTGAAGGAGACGGGAGACACGGTGGCACGGCTTGAAGTCGAGCTCAAGGTGATCCTCGAGGCTGCGGAGGACAAGAAAGCCGTAGCGTCGGCGATCGCCGAAGCTGTGAATAAAGAGAAAGCGAATGTTGAGACGGAGAGCAAGAAAGCGAACGAAGAGGCCGCCAAGTGCGCCGTGATCCAGGCCGAAGTGACGGAGAAGCAGCGGTCTACGCTGGAGGACCTGGCGAAAGCAGAGCCCGCTGTTGCGCAGGCCATGGCAGCACTCGACTCACTCAACAAGAAGGATCTCGGCGAGTGTAAGACCATGTCCAAGCCACCCGCTGGTGTCGACGACATCTTCGCGGCGACGATGGTGCTGCTTGCAGGTGTGCATCCGAACGTGCAGGTGACAAAGGGAGGCAAAGTCAAGGACGCCAAGTGGGACACCGTCAAGAAGGCGCTGCTAGGCAATATCCCCGAGTACATTGACTACCTCGTGGGCTTCAAGCAGGTCGTGGACGACGGCAAAGTGCCCACGCAGAATTGGAAGGAAGTGCGCGAGTACCTCGAGAAGGAGCACTTCAACTACGACATCATCCTGACCAAGAACAAGGCCGCCGCGGGTCTGTGTTCGTGGGTGGTCAACATCGTCATGTACTACGACATCGTCGTGACGGTTGAGCCTAAGCGCCAGGCTCTTGCTGCTGCCAATTTGGAGCTCGATGCGGCAAACAAGCGACTTGAAGAGGTGACGACGCTTGTGGCGGAGCTGCAGGCTAAACTAGACAAGCTCCTGGCAGAAGCTGCCGCAGCCAACAAGGAGAAGGAGGATGCCATCAACGCGGTGGAGACGGGCAACCGCAAGATGAAGCTCGCGGGCACGCTCACAAGCGACTTGTCGAGTGAAAACGAGCGTTGGGGTGTCAATGTTCTGCAGCTGCAGCGCGAGAAGGACTTGCTGGTCGGTGACGTGCTCCTCGCGTCGGCCTTCATTTCGTACATCGGGCCCTTCACGAAACCATTCCGCGACGAGTTGCTGAACAAACACTGGGTCCCGTTCCTGCGCAAGGCTGGCGCGGGAGGAGAGAGCATCGCCATGTCGGAGGAGGCGAACCCTCTGTCCATCTTGACGGACGACGCACAGATTGCCCAGTGGAACACGCAGAAGCTGCCGGCTGACCGCGTGTCGACCGAGAACGGCGCGATCGTCGTGACCACGGTGTCAATGGGTCGGCGGCCGCTGATCATCGACCCTCAGCTGCAGGCTATCGCTTGGATCCGAGACATGGAGGCCGCTGCCAACCTCGTGATCGTGCGCGTCGGGCAGAAGCTGTGGATCGAGCGCCTGAAAGCTGCGATCGGGACGGATGGAGCGTTCATGATCGAGAACCTCGGCGAGAAGATCGATCCAATCCTGGCACCAGTGATCCAGCGGTCGACTTCTCGCCGCGGCGCTCGGTATGAGATCCAGATTGGTGACGCGTCCGTGCCCTACAACGACGGGTTCCGGTTGTATCTGCACACGAAGCTGGGCAACCCGCACTATCCGCCCGAGATCCAGGCGGAGTGTACGATCGTGAACTTCACGGTCACCATGCTAGGTCTCGAGGATCAGTTGCTCAACTTGGTCGTGTCGAAGGAGCGCGCCGACTTGGCCGTCAAGCGCGAGAAGCTCATCCAGGAGCAGAACGAGGGCAAGATCGAGCTCAAGAAGCTCGAAGACGACATTCTCTTCTACCTCGCGAGCGCAGACGACGACATTACGAACAACCAGCCGCTGATCGCCATCTTGAGCGACACGAAGCACAAGGCGCAGAAGACGCAGAATAACATGGAGGCCGCCAAGCGCACGCAGGAGTCGGTGAACCTCACGAGCGAGAAGTACCGGTCGATTGCCGCGCGCGGCTCGCTGCTCTTCTTCCTCATGAACGACATCTCCAAGGTCCACTCGTACTACATTTACTCGCTCGCGGCCTTCCAGCAGGTCTTCCTGGCAGGCATCTTCCGCGTCCCAATCAACAGCGGCAGTGACGCGAACGATGGCACGGGTGATGCTGCGGCTGGTGGTGCGGAAGCTGGCGCACCGGCGAACGCCGAGACCGCTGGCGACGCACCTGGCGGTGGAGAAGGTGGCGATGAGCAGGGAAGTCAAGACGAGATCCTGGAAATGACGGACGAAGAGATGGCGGCGCGATGTCTCGTGCTGACAGACAGCATCACGTCCTGCGTGTACAACTACATCCGCCGTGGACTGTTTGAGCGCGACAAGCTCACTGTCGCAACCATGCTGTGTCTAAAGATCCTGCTCAAGGCTGGTCAGCTGCCGGACGCAGAGGTCGAAGCCTTCCTCATCAGCAAGGCACACGTAGATCCAGGCAGTGCGGGTGCAGCTAGCGAGTGGTTGCCGAGTGCGGTCTGGTCGAGGGTGAAAGCACTCGAAGCGCTCAAGTGCTTTCAGGGACTGGGCGACTCGGTGCAGAACGACCCAGACGCCTGGCGGAAGTGGTTCGCGGCTGAAGATGCCGAGCGTCTCAAGGCTCCAGGCGACTTTGTCAAGCTCACCTCCTTCCAGCGGATCGTGTTGCTGCGTGCGATGCGTCCCGACCGCGTCACGAATGCGCTGCGCACCTTCATCCTCGAGTCGCTGGGCGAGGAGTACGTGACACAGCCTCCCTTCGACATGGACGCGACGTTCGAGGAGACGACAGCCGCCATCCCGGTGTTCTTCGTGCTGTTCCCTGGCGTGGACCCGACGCCGTGGGTCGAGAAGCTCGGCCGGTCTAAGGGCGTGAGCATCGAGTTCGGCAACTTCATCAACATCTCCATGGGTCAGGGCCAAGAAGCGTTCGCCGGGGAAGCCGTCAAGCGTCTGAGCGCCGAGGGAGGCTGGATCATCCTGCAGAACGTCCACTTGATGCAGAGCTGGCTGCCGGCATTGGAGCGACAGCTTGAGGAGCTCGCGACGGAGGGTTCGCATCCGAACTTCCGGTGCTTCATCTCGGGTGAGCCGCCGCCGCTGCCGGACATGCTGAACATCCCCGAGTCGCTTATGCAGAGCTGTATCAAGGTGGCCAACGAGGCGCCAAGCGACATCCAGTCCAACCTGCGGCGCGCCTGGGCCAACTTCAGTGAGGACGTGGTGCAGTCGTGTGCCGCGCCGTCGCAGTTCAAGGCCTGCTTGTTCGCGCTCTGCTGGTTCCACGCCATCGTGCTGGGCCGCCGCCGCTTCGGCCAACAGGGCTGGAGCCGCGCGTACAGCTTCAACACGGGCGACCTGACCATCTGCGCCAATATTCTGCGCTCGTACTTGGACACGGCCGCGGCGGTCGGCGTGGCGAACGACGCAGGCATCGTCGTGCCCTGGGACGACCTGCGCTACCTGTTCGGCGAGATCATGTACGGCGGACACATCACGGACGCGTGGGATCGCCGCACCAACAACACGTACCTGAGCGTGTTGATCCACCCGCTGCTGCTGAACGGCATGGAGCTCGGGCCGGGCTTCAAGTCGCCCAACCCAAATGAGTTCGCCTTCGCCGACTACGCCAACTACATTGAGAAGAACATGGTGGCCGAGGCGCCGCCGCTGTTCGGACTGCACCCGAACGCCGAGATCGGCTACCTCACGACCACGTGCGAGACACTGTGCTACACGATCGTGACGATCGGCGGCGGTGGCGGAGGAGGGGAAGCCAGCGGTGGGGGTGGGGACAAGACGGCCGCGCTGCGTGCAGCCATCGACGACTTCGAGGCGCGGTGCCCCGAGTACTTCAACATGCTGGACGTGACGGAGGCGGCGGCACCGCACCTGATGGAGGAGCACGGGCCGTTCGTGGTGGTGGCGACGCAGGAGTGCAGCCGCATGAACGTGCTGCTGGAGGAGATCCGCATCTCGCTGGGCGACCTCAAGAAGGGCCTGAACGGGCAGCTGAATATGTCCCAGGCGATGGAGGACCTGGCGACGGCCATCGGGCTGAACGAGGTGCCCGGACGCAACCCGTTCTCGCAGTGCAAGTGGGAGAAGAAGGCGTGGCCGTCCAAGAAGTCGCTCAGCGGCTGGTACGTCGACATGATCAAGCGCCACGCGCAGCTCGCGGCGTGGGCGTCCGACTTCATCACGCCCTTCTCCATCTGGCTGCCGGGTCTGTTCAACCCGACGGCGTACACGACGGCGTGTCTGCAGGTCACGTCGCGCAAGAAGTTCATGCCGCTCAACCAGATGACGGTCGAGACGCACGTGACGACGTTCCAGGACCCCGAGCAGGTGACGTACTACCCGGACGACGGCGTGTTCGTGCACGGCTTGATCCTCGAAGGCGCGCGCTGGAGCAACCTGGACGAGATCGGCGAGCGGTACAAGGTAGGCACATCCCCGACAACCGAGTGCGGCGGCACGCTACTGGACAGCAACCCGAAGGAGCTGCTGTCGTCCATGCCCGTCGTGTACGTCAAGGCCGTGCAGACGCAGCCGCAGTGGGAGCCGTCGTCCGTCGGCTACCTGCGCCACGACCCGCAGGTGTACGAGTGCCCCGTGTACCTCACGCGGTTCCGCGGCCACACGTACATCTTCCTGGCCACGCTGCCCACGGACTGCGGGCGCGAGAAGTGGGTGCTGCGCGGCGTCGCCATCATCTTCCAGGACGACAACTAGCCTTCTGCCTGGCCTTGCGTGACTGCGTCGGTCAGTCGGAATACAGCGAGCAATTCACCTTGTCTATAGCTGCCAAGGAGAGAGATCCATTCGTCCTGCCACTAACGCGCTCACCTCCTATCATCACCTGCGCTTGGCCGCCTTGCCGTCCATCTCCTCCTTCCCGCCCTGCTCCTGGAACGCGAGCATCTTTGCCAGGAAGCTGCCGTCGTTCGGGATGGCGGGCACACCGCCAGGCGTCTCGCGCACCGGCTCGCCCTCGTCCTCGCCCTTGTCTTGGTCCTTCTCCTTTTCTTTCTCCTTCTCCTCGTCCTTGTCCTCTCCGCTATGCGCCTCCACCTCTCGCGTCTTCTGGCGCTCCTTGCGACGGCGGCGCTTGTCCGCGCGCTTGCTGGCGCGCGCGTCGAACTCCTGGGCCTTGCGCTTGCGCGCGCGCTCGAACTCCTCCTGCAGCTTCTTGGCCTCGTGCTGCTTCTCCATGAGCGCCACGCGCTCCATCTCGCGCCGTCGCGACGCGCGGTACATGTGGAACTCGCCGCTGCCGGCGCCCGCCGTCGACCCGGCCACGTTGTCAACGCGGTTAATGTGGAAGCGGCCGCTCTCGTCCGCCGCGGCCGCTTGTCCTTGCCCTTCGGCCGCCTCCGGCGCCGCCGCGGCCGCTGGAGGAGCCGCATCGCCGCCCGTGGTGGTCGCCGTCGAGTACGAGATGGCCGCCACCTTGACGTCCTGGTCCGTGTACGTCTGCACCGTCGTGTAGCGTCCCATGATCACCAAGTTCGCCTTCCTCGCCGCCAATATGCGTCGGTCCAGCACTTCCAGGCGGGGATCAAACCGTATTACCGGTTATGATAACCGGTTTTGAATCCCGACATTTACGGTACCAGTGATACAAAACCGGTATACCGCTGTCGATACCGAGCGGATGGGCGGCAGCGCGGCGTCCACCAGCAGCACAAGCGCACCGCAGGGACCGACGGCGGGGACGACGGAGGCTTCGAGGAGGTGACGGCTCGGACGACGGCAGCATGAGCAGCAAGATCGCGCAGACGACCAAGGTGGCGTGGCACGTGGTGGACGCCAAGGGGCAGGTGCTGGGCCGGCTGGCGTCTCAGCTCGCGCCCATCCTGCGCGGCAAGCACAAGCCGACGTACGCGCCGAACGTCGACTGCGGCGACTTCGTGGTGGTCATCAACGCCAAGGACATCGTGCTCACGGGCAACAAGTGGGAGGGCAAGCTCTACTGCTGGCACACGGGCCACCCGGGCGGGCTCAAGCAGCGCACGGCGCGCGAGCTCTTCGAGCGCAAGCCCGAGGACGTGCTGCGCAAGGCCGTCTTCGGTATGCTGCCCAAGAACCGCATGCGCAAGCTGCAGGACCAGAAGCTCAAGATCTTCATGGACGACAAGCACGACTTCATCGCTGAGGTCGGAGAGAACCCCGTCATCCTGTAAGTCGAGGTGGAGCAGCGAGCGGACGGCCCGCGGCCGAGGAGAAGTTAGCGGGAGGCGGTAATGACAAGACAAACAGACAAAAGGGTGTTAGAAGGAGGGGGGAGGCGTATCATGCAGTGCTTGCCGCTGGGTCCGTCTCGAGCGGCTCGTCGACTGCCGCGGCCTCTGCTGGAGACGCGGCGGGGTCTTGCCGCGTTCGGTCCTCCAGCACAATGCGGAGCAGCTCCTGCTCGTTGGTGGCCAGCGTGTCGACCAGCACGTCCACGTCGACGAAGCCTGGGCACCGCCGCATGCACTTGGACGCGACCTGGCACCAACACACGACATGAGCAAAGCAGGTAACTGGCAAGCAAGTAGGCGGTCAATCTCAGTGACAGCGTACCTCTGCGAACGCCACTTCGGAGCGCTCCTGCCAAGACTTGGGGAGTGTGTCCGGCAGACTGGCAGCAGCCTCCATGGTGTCGACGAGCTGGCAGGCAGGGAGCAAGCGGCGCGATCCCCAGCCCAAGAGCAAGTATAGGCCCTGCTGCTGGCGCTCGTTGAGCAACACGTCATGGATACGCTCCACAGTGGGCGGCTCCTCCGGGACAGCGAGCGGGATCAGCCGATGCGCCGAGTCGACGGTGACCAGAGTGTCTTCGGGTAGATGCGCTGTTGATGGGAACCTGTACACCGGTGGCGGCTGAAGCAGCAGCAAGCAGAGGTCAGAAATGAGCAAGCGTCACGGTTGATATGTCCAGGGACGTACCGCGATGTTGATGGTGCATGGCAAGTCGCACTCGCTCTCGATGGCTTCACGGATGTGCTGAACCAGCGATGCCACTGCGCCTTCTTCGCCTCGCTTCCGCTCATTGATCACTTGGCGAAGTGACAGCTCGACCGCTCGGACTGCTCTTGATACGTTTTCACACGCGCTGGTAGCGACTTCGCGGAGGAATCGCACGCGCTGTAGCATCTGCTCGTGCTCAAACTTGATGCCCTTCCGCATGTTGGTAGCCGCCGGATCGCTTTCTTCATGGTGCTCGCCACCTTCTGCCGCGACAGCTGACGGGTCTCTAGAGTTATCGGCTACATTTGAGGTCGTCATAATTGCTGCAAGCAACGTCTCACACTTGTGTGCCACCGTCTCGTACATGATCTGCATGTCTTCAATGGAGGTCGCGTCGCCGTTGCCATCCTTGGTTTGATCGTCCGCTGCAGGAGCAGCATCCTTCGTGGCAGCAGTAGCCGCAGCCGCAGCTTGCTTTCCCTTCCCCTTTGCTGCTGAAGCTTTGGCTGGCGAAGGAGCAGGTGCCGCAGGGACGGGTGCTGGAACAGGAACGTCATCGGCAGCCTGCCCTGATGGATCGCGAAACACTCTGCACGTGAAGTCCAGACGAGCGAGTTGAGCATGTGTGACGTCGACAAGAGGGAGCAGTGCAGGTCGATTGCGACTTGCAGCAGCGTAACCCTCAACGAGCACTTGGAGGGACACGCGGAAGCGATCGCACTCGGCTTGAAGAACAGTCTGGTAGGCGAGCGCGATCGATTGGCAGGTGTCTTCCGTCCAACCATCGGACAAAAGGCTCGCGAGCTCGGCTTCGTCTTCTGCAATTTTGGCTGCGATGACATCGCAGAGGTGGTCTTGCAAGATATCAGCTCGCGCGTGTAACTCGTCTTTGGTTGCATCGTCGAAACGCATTTCGTCGAGCACCTCGTTAAACTGCTGCTGGAACTGGTTCACGAGGGACTGCTTGGTGTCAGGACGCCGAACGAACGCGCAGAAGTCAATCACCATTGTCTGCGATCGCTCCGCAAGCACGGCTCGCAGCTGGCGCATGCGAGAGAAGCAGCGGTGCATCGTGCCAATGTACTGCGCTTCCATGTCGTTCCACATTTCGGCGAGTACCCTCGCGGTTTGAGGGATGAGGTGTCCCGACAACCCATTCATCGATACCTGCAGCTGCAGATGCTCTTCTGTGGCCCACGACTTGGCGTCAAGCGTGCACTGGTCGGTTCGATGTCGAGCAGCTTCGACAGATGCGCGGAGCTCTGCCAGCTCCTCCTTTTTCGCCTTAGCCTCCTCTGCTTGTTGGAGCGCTTGCTGACGCCGTGCCAGCTCCTCCTGGGCTTCGACAATCGAGGACTCAAGAGCAGAAATGCGCTCTTGTCGACCCGCTTCGCCAACCATCAAGAGCAGCTCGGTGTCTTCTTTGTCTTGCTGGCGCACGAGATTCTTGTGGGCTTGTTCTTGAATAAATGCTTCGACATGCGATACCATCACTTGATGCGTATCATCTGGTGAGCCGCCCGCTGAGGATTTGACGACCCCACGCAGTGTGCCGAACTTTGTGTACCATGCGTTGTGCGCGTCTGCGTTGCTCTCGGCGGTCAACAGGTGCACCAACAGCAATTCGCTGGCGTTCAAGCTGTGATTGGCGTGGCTCAGCCGGTGGCGGAATATCGCGTCTTCTGGTGGAGGATTGAACTGCATATGCCACTGTGTTCCCGTCGCTTCATCCGCGAGTTGCCCTAAGCACCTCTGCATGATGGCTTCTTCGTCACAGTGCAGATAAAATACCAAATCGACGCCAGACTTGCCGTGGAAGAAGCTCGACGGAAGACCGGGCTTGGCGCATCCAGGTGCAATTGGCGACTCCAAATCGAACGGAGACGGAATAGCTCGTGGATCGACGTAGCCACTCAACAATTCTTCGAGCTTGAGACCTTGCTCCTCCGTGCTCGGGAGGTCGTAAATAATCCACCCGGACGTCTTGGTGTTGTCGTTTGCGCTCTCACTCGGAAGCTGAGCGATTTCAAGACTTCGAGACTGTATAGCGTCCACAGCAAGTCGAGCGTATTGCTCCGCAGTCACGGCCATACCTTCTGCGAGCTGCTGCTCCAGTTGCCGCCCGAACTCGCTCTTACCTGCAATCGCTTCTTGAAGGAGTTGTTGGATCGAGAACAGCGTCAGGTTGTACTTGCTTGCTAGTAACTTGGCTTGCGTCGCCTTCCCAGCAAAGGGCGGCCCGAAAATGAGGATCCGCAGCTCATTTTCAAATGCACCCGCGGAGTCAAAATTGGTCAGAGCTTCGTCACTCTGAGGCTGCTGGTCCCTGACCGGCAAGTCGTTCTCTGTCGCCTCAGAAGCTGGTGTTGGCGTGACTTCATGATGGGCTGGTACCATGCGACTGATCCACCGCAAGTACTTGATCTCCTCCCCAAGCACATAGCACTCCTCGAGTACCTCTGCCGCACCAACAAATCTCGAGTCACTTGGAAGCCATGGCGATACATCTGTGCCTTTTGCTGTTGACCCAACGTAGTCGACTGGCGAATGGGCTGGTCGGAACGTCAGGAGGTACTTGTCAAACTCGCGAGCATCCAGGAGTTGAGTCGTCTCGCTTGCTGGGGCATCGCCGTCGTCGGAATGGTTCAGAAGTCTGACGAGAGGTTTGCCTTCACCAAACAGCGCGCACAGCTCCATCCAGCTCTCGGCCTCGAGGAAAACGGATGGCTCCCGTGAAAATAGCGTTTCTTCGCGCTTCCCGGCTACGAACAGGGTAAACTCCACCAACTCGATTGTGATGCTGCGCGCGAGGACCTCGACACTAAAATGCCTCGCAGTGTCGATCGACTCTTCCAAGCGCTGACGCTCCACGCGTTGAATCCGAGCATCGTCGTCAAATCGCTGGAGGAGCAGGTTGTAGTGGTTGCCGTCTCGCTCGACTCGACAATTGGAGTCCTCTTCGCGCTGCTCGTCATATGCAAGCGCCCGCAGCTCTCGATTTTCTCGTGCAACCTCTTTGCAGCGTCGAATCCGCTCGATATCTTCCTGCATCTCTCGCTCCCGATTAGTCGAGCGTAGCGCAAGAGTCTCCAAAACGACCGTCGCTCGGACTCCTGCAAAGTTAGCGTAGCTAGCCCCACACCCTTGCAAGAATCGCTTGCGCCGCCTCTCCAATGCTCCGCGCCGCTCTTCTCGCTGCAGCTTCTGCCGCCGGATTGTGGCGGCATCTCGTTGCATCTCATTCTCTGTGGGGACCGAATCCTCGCTTCTTGCAGTCGGAATAAAGTCGTTGGTCTCCGTTGAGCTCTTCCTCAATGCGGTTGTGAGCGAGCGAAGCCCATACCCCGACGACTTGCGCTGCGGAATCCGCCCTGCCTTCCTTGCTCGGTCAACTTCCTGGCGCTATCATCCACTCCCATCAGTTAGACAATCCACCATTCTTCATCGATCGATCAACGACGTACTTCAAACGCGTCGAGATCATCTTGGACTGTGTTGCGCAGACTGAAAGCAAGATCGTCCTGTATGAATGAACGTGTTTTGAGTCAGATATCAGGGGAATCAACAGCGTTCGCGATAGTGCGGGAATACCTGTGCCTTGTGATGTTTCGCCATCAGCTGTCGGTAAAAAGTCGCTCGCCGCTGCTCTCTCGCGTGCTTGGTTTCCAAAGCGAGTCTCCAGGCTGGTGAGTCGGTCTCCTCAAGCGCTTCTTTGATGAACTGACTGTGAATAAACGCCTTGTGCAGGCGCTCCGCCTTGGTGGCCTCTAGTAGCTCTCTCTCCTGCTGCTTGGACTCGAGACACGCTTGGTGCCGCGTCACTTCCTGCGCAGCGACATCTCTAAACACCAGTTTTGTTAGCGCGCATGCCGTGCGATGTCCTCTTCTCATATACGCACTTCTTGTGCTTGAGCGCGGCGAGCGACTGCACGTGGTGCCGGATGGAGTGCTCAAACAAGCGGTGGTTGCTCGCGTCGAACGCCGGCTTGGCCAGCTTGACTGACCGGTTATGGAGCGGCACGACATTGGTTTCCTCGAACGGTCTGCTGGAGACGGCCGGGGCACGCTGCACTCGCGCCGCCGCCATCTTCACGTGGAGATGCAGAACCACATGAGTTTCCTGGCTCAGACCCTCCGCCAAGCACTCAACTGTACCTTGATCTGGTAGAGCAGGTCGGCCGCGGCTCCCCGCTGACCGTTCATGATGGCGACGGCCCTGGTGGCGTCGAAGCGCACGTTCAGGTTGCGCAGCGTGGGCTCCAGCAGGCAGAAGTTGAGGATCTTGGCGTCTGCCGTGGCGCTGCGCATGAAGTCAGCCAGGTTGTGCTGCTGGTTGAGTCGGTGCAGCACCTCGCCGAGCAGGAAGCCGCTGGCGAAGTCGGCGTCCAAGTCCGTGACGACCGCCGAGAGCCGCAGCTCGTGGTTGAGCCAGAAGAGCAGCAGGTCGGCCATCGTCCCGTCCACCGGCGCGGCGCGGAGCCTGCGCGAGGGTGAAGGCGGGGCGGGGATCCACGCTCAGACGGAGACGGACAGAGGCGGCGGAGACGTCCAAGGCTGGGGAAGATGGCGGCGCGAGCATGAAGGCATGAAGGCGGCGCTCCGGGTCGGGAAAGGACGCTGGACGCCAAGGGGCGCGACGCTTGGGGGGGGTTGAAGTGACCTTCACTCTGAATGTACCGTGCGCGCGGTTTCTATAAAGCCAGCGAGAGACCGTTTCATGAGATCATTTCCAAGGCAGCTGCGACGTTCCCGGCTGGCTCATCCTCGTCTTTCGGGTGGGTTTACGCGGCCGTGTGGGTTACGGCCATTCGTCCGTGGGGAAACTGAAGGCGCGCGTCACGCCACCCAAGGCAAACCCATTCGAAACGGAGTGGAGTGTGGCCGCGACAGCACCGATCCGTCCGGGTGGATGGTGACGACATTTCCCTTTTCTCTTGGAGGCAGGTGCGAGGGAGTGGCGTGAGTTCACCCGTTGCATGCGCTGGTCAACACCGCCTCGCTGGCGACATGCTTTCGCGAGTTGAGGCGTCACAACAATTGCAGGGACTCGCAAACAACCGTTTGCCTCAAACAGTAAAATACCAGAAAGAAGCATGCTAGTATTGTAAATTCTCGATACCCACTTTATCATGTAAAGCGCAGACGGCAACCCTAATCTCTTCGTGGTGTGGGTAGGGCTGTGCAGAAAGGACAGCCTGCAAGGTCGCATCAGACCTGGGAAATCTGATGGTCCGCCGCAATCCACCACCGAGGGTCTCGATGGGGCACTCCCGTGGCGACATCATACGGTCTCATTGTTGCGTCAACGCCAAAACACGGTATCATATCGTATTCTCTCCAGCGCGCTCTCTTGCGCCATGCACCGTGGAGTGGCAATCTCGCGCCGTCTCCGCGGCGCCACCAAGATGATGGGCTGCTCGGCGCAACCTGCGAGATCCCATACTTTCCGCAAGTTTCCTCGGGTGGTTACCATAGATTCGCCCCTCATTTCCATCCTTTCAGTCTGCTCGCCCAAGCTCCGGAACATATTCATTTTCACTCGTTTTCAGTATACCTCACCGGCGCAAGGACGTGCGGACTCCAAGCCTGAGCGAAGCAGGTTGGCCAGTGTGGAAGTGGCGGCGAGCGAAGCGCTTGCTGCATGAGAAGCAGGCGGCGATCACCGTCTGGCGGCGGACTACAACACTTCCGAGCAGCACAACACTAGACGAAGCAGAGGAGCAGGATGACGTCGGGGTCGCGCGACCGGTACGGGCGCAAGTGGGCCATGAAGCTGTCGGCGGCGTCCGAGCCCGAGGACGAGGAGGAGGAGGAGGTCGACGAGACGTTCCTGGCGCTGCAGAAGCTGCTCAAGTCGCTGAGCGTCGCGCGCGGCGGACAGTCGCTGCCGCAGGCTGTGGCGCCCGCGTCAGTGCCTGCCGCGATGCCGCTTGCGACAACGGGGACGGTTGCATCCAGTGCCAGTGCGAGCGATGGCGGCGGCCTCGCGGCGGAGCGGCAGTCGCGAGAGGAGATCCTGGAGAGCCGACGGCAGGAGCGCGAGCGCTTCCGGCGGTACCTGCTGTCTCGAGGGGCCGGCGCGGGCAGCGGGAGCAGTCGCCGGCGACGCCCCGTGTACTACTGCTCGGAGGACGACGAGGAGGAGGACGCGCCCGTGCCGTCGGTCGAGAGCGCCATCTCTAGCCGGTTCATGAACGGCTCGTTCTCGCGCTCGCTCAACGTGCACGTGATCAACCGCGACCGGTGGTCGAACGAGGAAGAGGTGGTCGAGCAGCTCCCGGTGGTGATGCTGCCCAAGAGCGGCAAGGTCTCGTCGCCCGCCGACAACCCCAAGCTCCAGGTGACCATGACGGACGAACACGTCGACCTGCGCACGCAGCTGCTGGCCAACTTGTCGGCTGAGGAGGAACAGAACAAGGAGGCGGCGCAGCACTACCTCAAGCCGCCGCGGTCCACGTGGTTCATCCAGAGCCAGCACCTCGAGACGCTCCAGTGCTGAGTGAGCATCGAGTCGAGCGCCGAGAGGGTGACGGCGGCCGCCGGCGCCGGCAGGAGGCGCCACCAGCAAGTCATCGTCGCCGTGAAGACAGACAGTGGAGAGTTTTTCTTTTCGAGTATATATATATCGCCGCGCGGAAGACCAGCAAGCAGCATGCAGTGGGTAGAGACTCCGGAGGTGTCGGGCAGCGGCCCTGGACAATTGCGCGGACTGTTGGGCAACTTCGGCAGCGGCGAGCCTGGCACGAAGAAGAAGATGCTCGCGCTTTCGGGACGGACATTCCTATTTTAAATTATCGCGTTTACGCTGTAAAAAAAACATCGCAAAGCGACAACCTTAATGCCCGAGTTTACGGGCTGTCCACTGGCCACCTCGGGAGGCACCTGTGAACACTTGCCGATGCAGTGATGCAGAGATGCAGACTCCAGCTCTGGACAGCGCACGCGGCCACGGCCGCAGCGTTCGCAGTTGAGAAGCAGCACCAGCATGTCTTCGAAGTACACTTGCGTCGGCTCACAGTCATACCAAGACGTCATTGGATCACAATTAGTTACACCATGAGCTTCTGCGATGCGCTCAACGCCGTCCTGCGCGCGCGTCGACAGGCTGGTTCCACGACTCTCCTCGACGAACTCGAGAAGCTGGAGACACTGGGTAGCGAAGCGAAGACGGTCGTCCGGAGCTCTTCTTCACGTGGCGGCATGCAGCGCGCTGAGCTGGAGTCTGCAAACCCAAGTGTTCATAGGTGCCTCTTCCTTCGGCGACGCGGGTGGAGGTGGCCTTCAGGTCATGCGACCTGTTGTCAGCGGTATCTTCCGCAGGCAGTGGATAGCCCGTGAACTCGGGCATTGAGGTTGTCGCTTTGCGATGTTTTTATTTTAGCGATAATCTTAATCTCTTGACGCCAGTAATCCGGTCAGCTTGTCGGTATCTCAACGCACAGGAAGAAGCCGTTGGGTTGCTTGCGCTCTTGAATGACGCCGTTGTGCGACACCAACGGTCGAGAACAAGCGAGAAGAGGGCCCTGCGAGCACTTGGCGGCAGCTGCGATTCACACGGCGCAGATGCTCGATGTGGATACCCTGGAGCTTGTCGCCACAGCAATCCAATGCGAACGCAGACACCTCTAAACACGCGACTCGATTACTCTTCTCTTCTCGTCTCTCTCGCTCTGCTCTGCCTTCACTCGTCCTGGCTGGCGGTGAGCGCGGCCCTGTACTTCTCGTAGGTGACGAAGAAGACGACGCACCACGGAGCCTTGCGCATCCAGTTGGGGATGAAACCCTTGTAGAAGGCGAGCAGACCGCCCTCCTGGAACGTCTGCCGCGCGCAGTCGGCCATGCCGCTGTACAGCGCGCCGCGGCCACTGGCGTCCGTCGGCTGGCTCATCAGCCGCGTCTTCATCACGTCGATCCTGCAAGCCCACCATCAATGTCAGCATCTCGAAGATGATGATCTGTCATGACCGATGCCAAACGTACGGGTTGGAGGCTGCGGCGCCCGCAAAGCCCGCGATGCAGCTGGCGCCAGTGTGCGCGAGCACGCCCTCCGAGACCAGGCCGGAGGACACGAGCACCTCCTTGCTGCAGTTTCGATACACATGACATCGTTAGGTTCCTGCACTACACGACCGACTCGTGTGGAGATGGATGGCCGTACCTGTGGTCGTACGTGCCCAGCTCGGCCGCGTTCACGACGAACCCGCGCTGGATGTTGGGCCACATGCCCTGTGGACGGCAAGCGAGTCAAGGCGACGATCAGCATCGGAAGCGCAGACAAATGGCCAGGCACAAGAGCAGAGACGTACGCGGACAAACCCGCGGAGACCCTCGTGCGCGTAGATCTTGGTGAACGCATCCCCGACGCCGCGGTAGAGCGTTCCCGCGCGGTCGGCCTGCATCCGCACCTTGATGACGTCCACCCTGTGCATCCAGCAGCAGTCCACGGTTATCCCTCGCGCACATGACGGCCGCCACTGGGAGCAACAACAGACGGACGCACGGGTTGGCGAAGCTGATGCCGATGGCGCCGGCCGTGCCGCCCGCGAGGAACTTGTTGGCGAAGGGCACCTCGCCGTTGGGGCCGGTGCTGGAGGCGCCAAAGTAGTCGCGGAAGGGCTCGTAGAGCACCATGGAGACGCTCGTGTACGACACCTGGCGCATGAGCGCGGGCGTGGCGCCCTTCCACAGCGCCGTCGGGCCCTCCTCGCGCGCGATCTTGCCCACGGCGTCCAGCATGCCGCTGTACTGCGCGCCGGCCGCGCGCTGCGCCTGCAGCCGCACCTTGGTGCAGTCGATGGGCAGCGTCAGGATCTCGGCCGTGCCCGAGGCGAGCCCGCCGGCCAGGAAGCGCGACCACTGCGCGTCCACGCGCGGCGCCACCTTGAGCGGCATCTCCTCCTCTCGCTGCTGGGCCATGCTGCTCGATGCTTGGTGCTCGGTGCAGTGATGGATCGAAAGGCAAGTGCTGGCCGATCCGTCGCGTCACCTCGTGGCTGCTCGATGGGTGGCGGCGGTCAGCGACTGGAGAGACGCGAGCTCCGAGGCAGAGCCGCGTGGACGTGATTGACGGACGCAGGCGAAGACTGACGCGGCCAGGACGAGGGGGAAGCGATGGTATCTATCTGCTGCGATACGGTGGCGATCCTCACCAGGCGCTGCCGGACGGAGGCATAGTGGGCGCTGCATGTGCTGCGGCTGCGGCCAGAGACGGAACGGCCCGAGCGTGAGAGGAGCGGCGGCTGGACGGACGGCTGGGGCTCTGGGCGGCCCGATGGGAGTCCCATCCTGGCGGCGCATCAGCGCAGCTGGTGAGGAACTGCGGAGCCCGTGGCATACTGAGCCCGTGGCATACTGAGCCCGAGAGAAACCAGAAGCGCGAGATTCGACGCGCATAAGACAGCGGCGGAATGGCGCGGACCAAATTGGTCCCGGCGGCGCACTTTGGTCCGCGAGGACGGCGGTTTTGGTCTTTTTGGTCCGCGGGTTCAACGTGAGACCAGATCATGGCGCCTGCAGGCTGCTGCGTTGCAACGACCGAGGGAGGCCCCATGGAGAGCCATGTGAAGGCGTGAAGACTTCCTTCACCGCCGCCTTGCGAGCATGAGCATGAAGATTGAGCGCGTGCGACGATCGTTTTGAGTCGGGAATATTGACACTCCTTGCCAAAAAATCCACGCGGCTGGCTTTTTTCCGTCTTGGAGCGGTTGGCACGCATACAAACACCAAGGCAACCCACGTGTGACTCTCATTTTCATAATTTCCATTCTAGTGAATTCCCCCAAATCCCCTATAAACTCCGCCCTGGAAACATTCAGCTTTTCCCAACAAACAACCAAACAACCGGGCAAGAACACCAGGCAGGCAGTCGCCGCTCGAGTCCTCTTCCCCTCGCCGCGCCATGACCCCGACGCTGCGCCTGGCGACGCTCGCAGGCGCGCTGGCGGCCTCGGCCTCGGCCTCAACTACGGCGGCGGCCCCGCTTTCGGTCGGCACGCTGGTCAGCTGTCCGGCGGGCGACGCGCCGTGTCTGTGGGCGGGCGATGACGGCGAGCTGCTGGGCTCGCGCGCGCTCAAGGAGCTCATGCTGCAGCGCTTCCTCGTGAGCTACCAGGACCTGGAGAGCGCGTCGCGCAACCTGGAGGAGCACATGAGCTACATCGAGCACGTGCACCGGTACGCCGACCGCGTGGGCCACGCCTTCTCGTACCACATGGGCGTGAGCGAGCGGCACCTGGCCGAGCCCAGCAAGCGCAAGCTGCTGCCCGAGATGCTCGTGCACCGCGAGATGCGCGCGCGCTCGCGCCGCCTGGCGGGCATGGCCAGCAACTCGTCGAGCAGCACGTCGGCGGCGTCCTCGAGCGACTCGCTCAACTGGTGCTCGACGACCAACTCGATGGGCTACGACATTTGCTCGGCCGTCAAGAGCCAGCAGAACTGCGGCAGTTGTTGGGCCTTCGCGGCCGCGGACGCCATTGAGACGGCCGTGGTGCTCGCGGCCAACCAGTCGGCCGCCGTCGCGCTGTCCCCGCAGCAGTTCCTCTCGTGCAGCACGCGCGAGACCACGCAGACGTTCGAGTACTGCTGGGCCTCGGGCGGCGTGAGCGGCGCCACGTGGATCGACACGGAGATCAAGTGGGAGTCCCAGAACGACGGCTGCAACGGCGGCATGACGCACGGCGCCTTCATGGACGCCGCGCAGTACTCGTGGGGCCTCGTCACGGAGCTCGAGATGCCGTATGACGACTCGGCCTCGACCGACAGCTCGGGCTCCAACTCGTCCTGCGACGTGAGCGCGGACGAGGCGGCCGCGAGCATCACGGGCTGGTCGCAGGCCATGGGCTCGGACTGCACGGCCAGCTCGGACGCCAACACGCTGCTCAAGACGGCGCTGGCGAGCCAGCCGATCGCCGTGGCCATCAACTCGGAGGACCCGTTCGGCGACTACGCCGGCGGCTTCTACACGTGCCCGAACGACGGCGACCTGTCGTCCAAGGACGACGTGAACCACGCGCTGGTGCTCGTTGGCTACGGCACGGACTCGACGAACGGCGACTACTGGATCCTCAAGAACTCGTACGGCTCGTCGTGGGGCAGCAGCGGCTACATGAAGCTGCTGGCGGACAGCAAGGCCAACTGCGGGCTCAACGTGTTCCCGGTGATCCCGACGGGCGCTGCGGCTGGCGCGGCCGCCAACTCGAGCGTGGACGGCGGCGGCGACAAGGTCTTCATGGGGCTGAGCGTCACGGCCTGGATCGCCGTGGCGGCCGTCACGACCATCTTCACGGTCGTGTCGACGTCCATCGGCATCCTCGTGAGCACGCGCAAGCTCAAGAAGATCCGCGAGCAGAACTCGGGCGCCGTCTACCTCTCGCGCACGCCCAACGCGCCGCACTAGGCGCCTGCCTCCTCGCCCTGCGCCGCGAGAGGACCAGCCAGCGTAGAGGACGGCGGGGAACGCGTCCGAGTCCCAGCCCGAGCTTTCCCCAGCTCAAGCAGCGCTTCCGTCTATACCAGCTCCACCAGCAGAGCCCTGCGCATGCCCACGATGCCTTTGTCCACAGTACCAACAAGCTGCGTGTCGGATCAAATAAGATGCCTCTGAACCGAATTGGTCCACCGCAACTGAGTGCTCTGGCCTCTCTTGGTTCCAGTATGCTGACAGGAGAACGCATTCACAAGACGAGACACTTGGAGTTTGTAAGTGTACGCCGTCCGCTTGGTCGTCCGCTCGACCCAGGTGACTCACGCTCTATAGCACCGGAGGTTTACGGCGGATCGCTCGCTCGTCCCCGCCACTTGCAGCAGCAGCAACAAGCGCGCAGGAGAAGGGCGGGCGGAAGCGGAAGGAGACCGACCGGCCGTGCGACGGCCCCGGCGAGCGACTCGGCGAGGGACTCGCGGCCGTCAGCGCGTCGCAGTCGAGGCGTCGCAGCGCTCCGTCGACGCGGCGGCGGCTCCACCCAGCGATTTCTGTAGCCTGTCCGGACTGGGGAGAGAGAGGCTCACTGCTTGCTGGCCGAGCCACTCGAGCACCTGCGGCTTCCCCTCCGCGTGGACGCCAGGCCCAGGAAGGGCATGCGGGCGGTGATGGGGGTGATGGCGCTGACGGCGGCCGCGACTAGCGCGATGGAGGATCGGGCGGGAGTGTACGGGACGCTGGTCGCGTGTGTAGAGGAGGAGGAGCGATGTCTGTGGGCGGGCCGGGACGGTCGCGCGGTGGCGTCGACCGAGCTGGCGCGGCAGCTCATGCAGGACGAGGCGCTCAGCCCCACGCGGGACGCCGCGGCGCTGCGCCGGCTCGACGCGCATATGCGCTACATGGAGGGCGTCCACGCGAACGCCGCGGCGGCGGGGCTCGCCTTCTCGTACCGCTCGGGCGTCTCGGCGCGGCACTTGTACGAAGACGCGGCGCGGGAGCTATCGCCGCACGAGTTCGTGCAACAGGAGCAGCGCGCGGCGGATCGCCGACGCAGCCGCCGGAGACTGGCGCAGGCCGAGCAGCGGCGCCGCCTGGCCGCGATCCCCGACGTGCTGGACTGGTGCTCGAGCGACAACCCGCGCAACGCGAGCATCTGCACGGATGTCAAGAGCCAGCAGCAGTGCGGCAGCTGCTGGGCGTTCGCGGCGGCCGACGCCATCGAGGCCGCGGTCGTGGTAAACTCGAACACGGAGCCGCAGTCGCTGTCCCCGCAGCAGTTCCTCGCGTGCAGCACGAGCGCCATGGCCACGACTTTCGAGTACTGCTGGGTCAACGCGAGCGGCGTGGACGGCGCCGCGTGGCTCGAGAGCAAGATGACGTGGGGCTCGGACAACAACGGGTGCGACGGTGGCATGACCCACGCCGCCTTCGAGGACGCGGCCACGCAGAACTGGTCGCTGCTCACGCAGCTGGACCTGCCGTACGACGAGGAAGAGGACGGCAGCCAGGAGTACACGCGCGTGTGCGAGGACGTGTCCGAGACGCACACGGCCGCGGCGAGTATCAGCGGCTGGGAGCAGGTCGTCGGCAAGTCGTGCGACAACAGCAGCGACGCCGGCGAGCTGCTGCGCCTCGCGCTGCAGCAGCAGCCCATCTCGGTCGCCATCAACTCTGGCGGGGCGTTCAAGGACTACAAGGGCGGCATCTACGAGTGTCCGGACGACGGCGACTTCACGTCGAGCTCGGAGATCGACCACGCGCTCGTGCTCGTCGGGTACGGCACGGCCACGAACGGCACGACGAACGAGCTGGTCGACTACTGGATCCTCAAGAACTCGTACGGCGCGTCCTGGGGTGAGGACGGCTTCATGCGGCTCGCGGCGGACGACAAGATCAACTGCGGGCTCAGCGTCTTCCCCGTCATCCCCACAGGCGCCGAGGCCACGTCCTACCGCTCGGAGGTCGATGGTGGCGGCCGGGTCGTGTTCTGTGGACTAGAGCCAGCCATGTGGATCGCCACCGGCGGCTCCGTGGCGGCCTTGACGGTTGTCTTGACAGGCATCGGCCTGGTCTGCGCGAGGAGACGGCGGCGACACATGCAGCTCGTGGGCGAGTGAAGCACCGCAGCCGATGATCAATGGACGACGGCAGCGGCGAGCTGTCGACGCGATACACTGCACACTAGAGCGGTCTGGTGGCCAAGTCCACGCCAGCAAGTACGAAGTAATAACGAGACGACAGTGGCGAGTGAGTGCACGGTGTTAGAATCTAGTTGACTGCCTCCCTTGACGTACTCGTGGCCGGCATTTGACCGCTTGGCATGCATGGGAGCCCCGCGGACTCCCTCATAGATATGGATCTGCACCGAAGTGACGGCGGCTCAGTGCCAGATCGCAGGCACGGCCTTCTCGATGATGGAGGTAGCCAACGCGCGCACGTCCTCGTCGTCCGCGACCTCGAGCGCGCGCAGGTTGTTGAGCCCGTCGTGCTTGAGCAGCGAGTTGCAGAAGACCGTCACCTTGTTCATGTCCCGGTGGTCCACCGACAGGTGCAGCGCCAGCACGTCGTGCACCGTGCGCAGCGCCTGCTTGACGGCGTCGCCCACCGACTGGTCCCCCTCTGGCCGCTGCTGCAGCGCGGCCGCGAGCACCGCGAGCTCCTTCTCGCAGTCGGCGGGGTACGCCAGCAGCATCTGCAAGCGTTCATCCGACAGCTCGGGCGTGCCGTTGGATACCCGCCGTCCTCGCAGCAGCCCGCCGGTCTGGCCGGTCATGGCGCTGGGCCCGCCGTCGGCGCCTGCGCTGCCCTTCATCTGCGCCTCGTTGGCGTTCTTGGCGCCCTCGATCTCCTCCTCGAGCTTGCGCAGCAGCACACGGCGGTGCAGCATGGCGGCCCGCGCGATGTTGGCCTCCTTGAGCGCGTCGCTCTCGCTCTTGCGGCGCCGCGTCAGCCGCCCGGGACTCGCCGCGCGGTCCATCAGCGGCGACGTCTCCTCCGGCGCGAAGCTGCCCGAGATGGCGGCCGCCGAGCGTGTGTGCCGGATCGCCGCGGCCGCGAACGTGCCCGGGCCGATGGACTGGTGCATCTTGAACGCGCGGCGCGGCACCCGGCACACGCCGGAGGGCGAGATGCTCAAGCTCGGGTCCGGGCTCGCGCTGCCGGCATCGCTGTCGTCCTCGGCGAAGCCGCGCAGCGGGTGGAAGCGCGGGCGGAAGCGCGCGCTGCCGCTGCTGCTGTCGTCGTCGCTCGAGCCGGCCCCCACGTCCCAGGCGCCGAGCGAGCGCATGCGCCGCGGCGCCTGCCGCTGGAAGAGCATCGGCAGCTCGGCGCGGCCCTGCTGCTTGCGCTCGAACTCTTGCTTGGGCTCGTACTGCTGCTCGTACCGCTGCTCGTACTGCTGCTCGTATTGCTGCACAAACTGCTGCTCGTACTGCTGCTGCCGGTGCTGCAGCGCCGCGTACTGCTGCGAGAGCCGCTTCTCGTACTCGGGGGCGACCACGAAGTACGACAGCAGCGCCGCCGCCACCACGAGCACGCCGAGCACCACCATGGCCAGCGCCGCCTCGCTGAACCCGCTGACCGTCGCCAACTCCATGCTGCAGCTCGTCCCCCCGGCAGGCCGGACGCGAACGAACGAGCGAGCGAGTCTGTCAATGCCAGGCGCGCGTCCAGCGTCCTCGCGTCAGCACCTGACGTCGGCGGAAGAAGAACCCGGGGCAGTCACGCCGCCCGCTGTTTCCCCCGTGCGTCCAAGCGCTCGAGGCGGTGGCCAGTCGGCCGCGAGCAACGCGCGAATGAGCGCCCTTCCCCTCCGAGTCGTGGACGAGTCGTGGATCGTCGGCCCTGACCGTCGGCAGGTCGTCTTCCTGTCGACTGGGCGATGGTCGATCGAAGCCAAGCACACACGCGGGGGTGGCCCACCTCCTGGATCTCTTCTGGCCCTCGCCGCGCTGGACGGACGTCTGACAAGGAACCGACGCGGCCCACGGAGCGGATTCCGGTCTGCCGCCCAAGTCCCTCGACCGCCCTCGTCGACCTTCCTCGGTCGGTCTCTGCTGCTCCTCTCCGTCGCCCGCTGCTCCTCCTCCCACCGTCAGTGCGCCGCGAATAACCCGACGCGTGCGCCTTCTGCGCAGCTTCTAAATTTACCACCGCGGCGCTTTCGCCGACTGGGAAGCCGTCGCCTGTCGCCGCCCTCTGCTCAACTCGGTGGCCATGCGCAGCGAGTCACTCGCTCGGCTTTGGACGTGGAAACTCAGTCGCGCGCTCGAGTGATGAGCCCGCGCGACAATGTGCCGGAACGATAGCGACGAGGACGACAAGGCCACAATGTATATTGGACACCAAGCCGAGCCTCCGGAAGACCGGCTTGGCTCGTCTCGCGGCTTCTCCGCCCGTCGGCCGGTCCGTCTGTCGGCGTCGGAATGGCTGCCTCGCATCTCGCTCCCGCCCATTTCGATGCGATGCGGTGGATGCAGGCAGACGACGCGGTGCCAGGAGAAGGCAGGCGGCGTAACGCTCGGACGCGGCATCAAGCTATTCTCGTTCAACACACATTTCCGCCAAAGATACCGCCGGGAGCACTGGAGCTCGAGCGACGCATGCGCCGAGGCGAGGCGCTGGTGGAGACGGACAGACGCGGCGGCGAGTCCGCCACTGGGCTCCTCTCGCGACAAGATCGTGGCGAGCGCCGAAAGGATCGTGGCGACAGACTGCTACGTGTATGTTGAGCTTGCCCCGAATGATCTCCACGCCAGGGCCGCACCCCGATCGTCGCCAAGGTGCAGAAGCCACGACCATCGTGAGCGGAGCATGGGGTGCGCGCCTCGCGATCTCTCGCCCGTCGGCCTAGCCGCCTGAGTTCCGCGGCGACAGGCACGTCGCTGGTTTGGGGCCGGAGCGGCCAGAGCGGCACGGGATCCGATGCCCCGAGCGAGGTGACGCCAGGATGGAGCCCACCGGGGGGGGGCACGTGTCTGCATCATTTCCACGGATTGTCCCTCTCCGACGATCAATGGTCAGACGCGTTGCGATTATAGTGCACACGCCTTGGTGGCGTGGGTGTTAGTGAAGCTGCTGCGCCTCATTGATCGATCCCTTCTCACTCGCTACCTACTTGGCCTGGGCCCTGCGCATCACGATCACGACGGCACCCGCCAGAATGATCGTGCCGCCCACGACGCTGTACGCGCTCACCTGCTCGCGCAGCACGGCCACATCCAGCACGAGCACGAAGACGACGTCGAAGTAGCGC
>JAADYF010000175.1:0-34402 GCA_023338175.1 Phytopythium delawarense
CATTTGTAAAACGTAAAACTCGAAAGAAACAGGCGATTGCCACGATCCACCACTGTCATTGTCTTGTGCGTGTGTTTGTCGTTGCGCTGGGTTGGATTGGTTCTGCTTGGGTGGTGTGGCGACGAGCCTGACACCTTGTTGCGTTCGTCGAGACTCGGTGTGAAGTATCTGCGGCGATTGCTGCTGATGACGTCCGGCAGGACGTGACGAGAAGTGAATTTTAGACTTGGGGCGAGGAAATGCGATGGCGTTTGTTGTGGAGAGAAGCTGTCATGGTCAGTTGAAAGGAATCACTGCATTGTGCCAAGACTTCAACCTGGACAATCAACTGTACTACAAATAAGGTACACCTGAAGCGCGCCATCTGCCGCGATCTCGGCCGGCTTGTGGCGCGAACCGCCCACGTTTTCGGCCAATCATCTCGCTCCAAATCTAAAGGCTACTTCCGTCCTGCGTTGCCGCCAAGAAAGGGCGGGCGGCAAGCGACACTTTGCCATTTGCCGAGCACTGAAGAAGACGCGGTTAAGAAAGGCGGCGGCCAAGAAAGGCGGCGACCAAGAAAGGCAGCGACCAAGAAAGGCAGCGACACCTGCGGCACTGAAGGTGATGAAGCGGCGACCGCGGGGCGCTGGCGATGGAGAAGGCGGCGGCGCGGCGGCGGCTGGCGGTGGACGGGACGACGGGGAGGAAGAGGCGGCGGGTGGGGCGAGCGCGGTGGCGGAGGCGCCTCCAGCGACGCGCAGAGGACCGGGCACCGCCGCGGTGACGCGTGAGCGTGCGCTGTACTTCGCCACTGGTGGCCAGCAGGCGAGCGCCGCTGCGAGTAAGCGGCAGCGAACAGCGGCGGCAGGCCCGCAGGAGAAGGAGGCGTGGCCCGGGTATTTCGCGACGGCGCGCGACCTGGGGGAGAACCGCGAGGCGGCGCTGGCCGCGCGGAACGAGGAGATGATGCGCCGCGAACGCGAGCAGGCGGGAGAGCAACCGTCCGAGGAATACAAGGTCACGTGGGTGCCGCGCCGCGCGCCGCGCAAGACCGTGATGACGCAGCACCACGTGGTGCCGCGGCTGCAAGACCTGGCGCTGCGCTGCCTCGCGCGGCACATTGAGCAGATGCCTACGCTCGAGTACGTTGACCCGACGACGCGCCACCGCGTCGCGCGCGCGGTCGTGGAGCTGCGCAAAATGAAGACAGAAGGTATGATGCATGCGTTCTTTCCTGGATACATCGATGCGGGACTCTCACTGATCGGATGATGCGACGTCGCAGTGCTCCCTTTATTCATGTTCCCGGGCGTGACAGAGATCGATATCCCTGACTGCTCGGCGATCGAAGAAGCGACGTTTGTCGAGACGCTGAAGGGATGTCTCGCTGCGGGGCTCAACTTGACCATCTTGCGGTTTGGTCTGAGCGGGCGCTGCGTCTCGGACAGCGTGATGGAAGACTTGGGGTGCGTGTTGAGCTGTGTATTGCGTGTTGGTTGACGGCTCCACCATTAATGTGTGGTGTGATGTGCTGGATAGAGATGCGCTGCAATCTGTAGAGCTGCTCCAAGTCCAGGGAAGTTACCGACTGTCAGACGTCGGGTGTGAGACGCTGGTACGCCGGTGTGCGCCGTCGCTGCAGGAGTTCGAGATCTCGTGCAACCAACGTATCACCAAGCAGTCGATCGACTATTTCAGCGAGCTTCAGCATCTTCAGGCACTCACACTGTCGGAATGCCCGCAGCTGGACGACGGCAGTTTGACGGCGCTGTTCCAGATGAAGAGTTTGTCCAAGCTGGCACTGACGCAGATGGAGCGGATCTCGGACGACTTCATCGAGCAACTGGCTGAGAACCTCACTGGGCTGCGTGAGCTGTCGCTAGCACGGTGCACACAGCTGTCGGATCGATCGGTTCGCGCGATGCTCGAGGGCTGTCGCGATCTGAAGGTCCTCGACATTTCAGACATGCACGACCTGACTGACGCAAGCCTCGAACCGGTAAGGCGACCTCGCTTCTTGACGTGGCGTATGGTCTTCTAATTTTTGTTGTTTTTCCACCAGATTCGGACGCACGGTCACTCGCTGCGCCGCGTATCAATGCGGTCCTGTTTGGGCTTCACTGATCTCGCCATCCAGCATCTTGCAATCGGTGCGAACAAGTACCTGGAGATCCTCGAGATATCCAGTATCGCGGTAAGAAATTGCACGCGATCATCGATATGGTGTGCTCGAGACCGTCGGTGCTGATATGAGTGCGGCGTTCTGGCATGTTTACAGGATGTAACAGATGCTGCGTTGGACGCTCTTCGAGAGCACTGCATCGGTCTTGAGACCCTGGACATTTCCTTCTGCCGACAAGTGTCCGAAGATGCTCTCGGCGTCTTCGTCGACAGCTCGGAGACCCTGAAGTCGCTTGTACTGTGGGGCTGCACGCAGGTAAGAGTCGTCTTCAGTCGTCTCGATATGAGGCTCGCGAAGCTTGTAGAGACTACAAGCTAACGCGTGACTTTTTCACTGCCATACAGATCACGGCGCGCTTCCTGACGTGCCACTCACGCGACGAGCTGATCGTGTCCGGGCATCCACTATTGACGGGCTTGACGCTACGATACTAGCTGCCACGCAGCTGCCGGACGTAGGTATCTCCTGCAACATGTACACGGCTTAGTGCACCGCGACCACCCGGACCTGCCTGCCGCAGTCCTACGCATGCATTTTGTGGCGGCCATCGTGGAGCTTCTTCGATGTGAAAATGTACACCTTGTAATATCTTCTGGTGTCCTCAAGCCGGACGAATGCTGTCAACCTGCAGGCTTCTCGAAATCTGTTTTTAGCAGCTCCTGAACGGTTTGGCAGCGGGACGCGGCAGATCGTGTCGCAAAGTTGATTGTTGGTCAACGGCCAGTCAACTTGAAAATGCGCCGTGGAATCAGGGAGTTGGCGATCGAAGCTCCCCCTTCCCCTGTCGCCTCGCCCAACAAATGTGCGCCAAACTAGTGAATGCGTGCGGCTCCGCGTTGGTACACTGTTAGGCCGCAGTCGACGCTTTTTCTTCCGGGGACGCGGCGATCACGAATGTGCGATGCTGGTCATCTCTTTCTCCGGCGTCGGGTCGCTCGCACAGCACCACAGGCAGAGCGTTGAGACCTCGAAGACGAGATGAGGTCTCAACGCACGTTTGCCGCGTCGGGGTCGTTCAACAGCCAGGCGCACAAGGCGATTTTCCTGGAACGGCTCGCACCACCACCACGTCAAAGGAAGAGTCAAGCAGCGCTCCAGAAGCGGGATGGACAAGCGGTTCTCCCCGTACAAGCAGCGGAAGCGCGCAGCGACTCGAGCGTATGTGCCGCGCCGATTGCGATCTCGTCTTGATTGCTTCTGACACGATTTGCTGTGGGGGTGGACGAACAGATCGAAAGCCGTGGTGCTGTCGGAGAGCTGTCCCAGCGAGGCTCCGTGGACGCCAGACGAGGTGTGGCGAATGATAGCACTTTTTTCGATCTTGTCGGTGCGTGAACTCACTAGCGAATTGCCCAGGACGAGAAGCTGCGCGAGGGCGTGCTTCAACACGGCGGCAAGAAGTGGAAGACGATTGCCCAGCGGTTCCCAAACCGCACGCATGCGCAGTGCAACCGCCGATGGAGCCACCTCCAGAGCGTCGGCGCGGTGGTCAAGAAGCCCTGGAGCTCGCGAGAGGATGCGGAGATGCAGCGCCTTGTTGCTCAGTACGGTGCCAGCAAGTGGGCCGTCATCGCCTCGTACCTACCAGGCCGCAACGGCAAGCAGTGCCGCGAGCGGTGAGTTTCCCGTCACGGTCGAAGCCACAGCTGGGGTCAGAAGTGATGGATGCTTACTGGGTCGCGTGCGTGCATTATTGATGGCAAGGTGGCACAACCAGCTGAACCCGGCGATTAAGAAGGGTCCGTGGACGGAGGAAGAGGACGAGATCATCCTCGAAATGCAGGCCAGGTACGGCAACTGCTGGGCGAAGATCACAGAGAAGCTCCCGGGGCGTACGGACAACGCGGTCAAGAACCACTGGCACTCGTCGATGAAGGCCAAGAAAAAGAAGCGCGACACTGTCATGGCTACCGTTGCCGCTGCGGCGAAGTCTTCAGCGACGAGGGCTCGTGGCGCGGCTCCCAAGCGTGGAGCTCGACGCGCCAAGTTCACGACCACGAAGAAGTCGAAGAAGAGTGCCGCACCAGGCGCGGTCGCGTCTGCTGTGTCGCCGACAGGCGTCGACGACATGAGCAGAGTGGACACTCCGTACAACAAGTGGGAGGCGATGGGGATGTGCTTCGCTGCCGCCGCTGCTGCCTCTCCCCGAAGCTCTGCTGCTGATCCCCAGCCTCCAACGGCCCCAGCGATCCCGCAAGCGTTGGTGGTGGCGTCGTCGGCTATCCCTCAAGGCGACGCGTTTTGCGACGCAATCCTCGCCGAGAGTGAAGAGCCGCTGTTCAAGTGCGAGTCGGGCGAGGACCCAAATGGGATGGACTTCGACGACGGCGACGAGAGCGAGAATGACGTGGAATTCGTCGCTGGTCTCGAAGCTCACTCGATCACTCCGCGGGTATTTGACGAGGTGATGAGCTCGTGGGACGCGGACGACGATAGCTACGTCTCGGATGGATCGTCGCCTTCTACCCGTTCGTCGTCCCCGATGAGTTCGCCAAGCTGCAGCCCGCAGTTCATTCCACTCACGTCTCCGATGTTTATGGGTCTCGGCGGCTATCCAGTACCCGAGTACTACCGTCAAGTCCCCGACCGTGGCGATCCGTACCATTTTGCCCCCTACTGCGAAGAAGAGGTCAGGATCAAGCCCGAGTTCCCGGACACTGCGCCGTCAAGTGATCTCATCTCCGATCATATCAAGTCGGAAGTCTCACCGATCATGATGGACGCGTACATGCACATCGGCTCGGCGACGTCGACCGTCTTCGACACGCCTTCGTGTCTGTCGGCGTTCCTGTCGGGCGACGATGGCATGGCTGAGACCGCCGACACGGGCAACTACTACGGCAGCGTTCTGGATGCGGCGGTAGCTGAGGCGATGACGGACGCGCAGGTTGTAGTGTGAGTGCGAGAGGGCCGAGCGAGCTGAAGGTGAGGAGGACGCGGAAGGACTATGTGTTGGGTACGATTAGGCTGGAACGGCGTGGGGCGGCGCTGCATATTGGCTACGTGTGCGTGAGAGTTGGTGGTGAATTCCACGTGCGTGCAATGACATGTGACGATAACAAGCGAAGTGAAGCCGTGGTGTTCATCGCTAAAGTCTCGACATGAATCGTCGAGCAAAGTGTCGCCGTGGACAGGAGTCGTGTCCACTGTGACGGGACAACCCGACCATGCTCACTGGAATAGTAGCCCCTCTAGTACGCATTTATTAGAAGCCCCCTCGCTGATGATGCTGGTCTCGACGCACAGACGCGGAATCCCAATCGGACGGCGGGGAAGATGATCGACCGCCGGTTCCACCGGTCACTGCACCTCTTCTCGTGGGTCGCGTGCTCCGCCATGGCCGTCAAGCTCGTGCTCTTCACCGAGTACGGGACGCGCCGCCGCCCGGTGCCCGCGGGCGTCTCGGTCGACGAGCACCGCGAGTCTCCGCCGCACGTCTTCACCGAGGTGCGTGCAGGCATTTCGACATGCTTCCAGGCCGGACGGACGGTCGTCTAGCCCCTGGAGATGCAGAGGTGGCCTCACCTGCATGCTGTGGTGTGATGCTGTGAACACGACAGATCCAGAAGTATGCGGACCGGAAGCTGGATGAGTTCTTCGGCGTCGACGCGCTGCAGAAGGCGCAGGCCGAGCAGCAGCCGCCGCCGCCGGCCAGCGACAGCCACAACAAGCACGAGTAAGCCGCCTCGGCAGCAGCAGTCAAGAGGACAACGAGTCCATGTAAACCACGCGGGGCGAGAGCCTCCGTCGCCTTCTATTCCTCCCCTCTCTCCACCCTCAACACCGACCGTCGACCGCCTCGAGCTTACTCGGACGGTGGGGCGTCGCTGTCGCCCTGCGGCGCAGGAGTGCTGGACGCCACAGGCTTGAACACCTTGAACTGCGGGCGTGAGGGCCGGCCCGAGCCGGGCCCCCCCATGCCACGGCCGCGCTGCGAACCGCCGCCATACATACTAGGCACGCGCGCTGGCGGCGGCGCCATCATGGCAGCCAGCGGGTCCTTGTTCATGAGCGTCGCGTGCGCGCGCATGGGCGGCGGGGCCATGAGCGCAGCCAGCGGGTCGTTCGCGGCGTTCGCCATGGCCCCAGGCGCCGACTGTGGCCCGCTGCTGGGCATGGGTGGCCCGCCGCCTCCGAGACCACTCATCGAAGCCGGCGTGCTGCCCGGTAGCGGACCCATCGGCGGCGCGCTTGGCACGGAAGGCTCCTCAGCCTCCGTCTCGCCCGGGAACACCCAGCGCTTCTTCTCCTCGTCGTAGTACGCCTCCATTTGCTCGCCGAGCTTGGCGACCTTGGCGTCAGGGTTCATCTTGCTCGCGATAAAGCCCGACGCGAGCGACGACAGACCAGAGAACCAGCCACTGCCGCTCTTGGAGCTGCTTGGTGGCGGCGTCTTGGAGCGGCCGCCCTTCTTCAAGTCCTGGTGCTTGGGACTCGCCTTGCCCTTGTCGCTGGCAGGGCCGCTGCTCGCAAGGACCGCCGCCTTGGTCGTCGCCTTGGCCTCCATCTCCTTGGCGTCAGCGGTTGACGCAGTATGCGGCGCCTTGTCCTGTGCAGGGAACGCGCCTCGCGGGCCGGCGTCTCCCGACAAGTCGAGTTGCGGCTTCAGGAAGCGGCCGCCTGAGAGCGAAGAAGCAGACGGCGACGACAGCGGCGGCGTGGCCATCGGAGCCATCATCGCCGGGGCGCTCGTGCCGCTGTTCGACCCAGGGCCGTAGCCATGGCTAGCACGGCTGTCGTTGCTCCGTGGGGGCTGCTGCTGCGCCGGGTTGTAGCCAAAGAACTTCGCCTGGGGAGCTTGCGGTGCCGCAGGTGGCTGCACAAGTGGGTGGCCGTGAGCCGACGGTGGACCGGAGTCAACGCTACCCGTGTTCGCGTACGGGCCGGACGGCGGCGGCGCAACATGTTGCTGATCGAACTGCTGCGGTTGGGACTGCGACTGCGACTGGGACTGCTGTTGGTCGTACTCCTGCTGCTGCTGCACGTACGGCTGTTGTTGCTGCTGTGGGTCGTACTGCTGGTCGTACTGCTGCTGGTCGACTGACTCCTGCTGCGGGGGCTGCGGTGGCGCAGGTGCAGGCGTCGTGTAGCCGCTACCTCCACGCCCCGAGAACGGCCCAGAAGACGACGTCGACTTGGGCGGCTGCTGGAGCTGCTGCTGCGCCGGCGACGCGTAGTCCTGAATGCTGCGCGACGACCCAGGTGCGTGGACAGACCCGCTGGCGCTGCTGTTGCCGCGGGCCGAGCCGGGCGCGTTGTCCGCAAACCCAGGCACAGCCGCTGTCGAAGCCGCCGACGGCGACTCGACAGCACCAGGCGCAGCGCCTGCGAAGAGCCCGCCAGCGTTCTGTGCCGCGCTGGAAGAGGCCGCAGCCATCGGCGGCGCGTCCCCGCCTTCGACGATGCTGTTGACAACGTTGCCCATCTTGCGCAGCATGCTGCCCAGACCCCACTTGCCCTGACGGCCGCCGGCACCTCCGCGGCTGTTGCTCGCAGCGACCGCCGCGGTGACCGTCGCGATGCGATCTTGGCCGAGATGCTGTCTCAGCCGGTCGTCCAGCACCGTGAGCTGGTTCTGCATGCCCTCGAGATACATGGACGTGCCCGGTTTCATCGTCGCTGTGATGCCGCGGATGACCGAAAGCATGGCGCTCACGTAGCGGAACGCCGTCTCCAACTTACCGTGGTCCGCCAGCACCATCGCATGGATGAGCTTGTAGCCTTGAAACGGTAGCAGGATCGTCGCGGACGAGCCGAGAGCGCGCCGCTGTGCCCATTCGTACACTTCCGTGCGCTGGACCGACGATGCCGACACGTAAAACCGAGCCTGCGCAGGCGAGCGGTGGTCGGCTCCGAGCAGAGCCATCTTCGCGGCGGCAGACGGAGCCTCAACTCCCAACCCCGCAAGCAAGTAGCAACCGTGAGCAGCCGCGACCGCGTCGGTCTCGCGCCAAAGCCGGTCACCAAGCTCCGTCAGGATGGTACTCGTGTCAGCGTTCGCATTTGCAATCAGCATCTGCGCGTGACGCACCCACGTCGCCAAGATCAGCGACGTTGGTGCGGTGTTGTCGCCGCTCGGATACAAGCGCGTCTGCAGCAGACGCTGCGGCTCTTGTACGCTCTTCTCCTGCTGGTCGCCCAACGCCAACAACAGCGCGCGGCTCGGGTCTCCAGAGGAAAAGTGGGCGTCCAGGAACAAACGCACCACGCGGGTGTATTCGTCGCGCGTCGTGCTTTGCGCAAGCAAAAGCGCCTCGGCCCACATGTGCGCGCTCATGGCAGCTTCAACGGCGGCCATACGGTCGCCCACCAGCAGCAACTCGCGGATATGCGCCGCATTCTTGGCCACCACGTCTGGGTGCTGTTCGCAATGTGGAAGCAGCCATGACACAGGAGTTAGTGTAAATAAAGCAGTGCAGCTGTCTCTAACCGCGCAATCCCCTTACCATGCCGGTCTGTGCCGGTCGAGGAGCTGGAATCGTCACGGGATGCACGCTGTTGCCGTTCACACGGATGGAGGAGCACAGCGAGTGATGCGTCAGTAAAGCACGGAGACGACAGGAGCAGCCGCGTGCAAAACCTACGCTTGGCGTCGACGGTCACTCTCTCGCAGCAACTCAATGAGCAAGGCTTCGGGCGAGTTCGGGTCGCTGTGCGGCGAGCCCGGGGTGGAGGCAGAGTTCGGGGGACTGCTCAGCTTGCCGTTGCACTTAACCAGCACACGCAACACACCGAACAGTAATCGCTCGTCCTCGCTGGCGACTCCGCCGTTGGTCTCGAGCTGCGTCATGCGGTCCTCGAGATACTGAAGCACCGAATCGTCCCCCACGCTCTCGGTGAGAGGGCCCGGGAACTTCTCCAGCTGCTCCATAAACTCGTCCTTCGGGTGTAGCTGCTCCATGCGGTAGACTCCCACGGGACCCTTGCGCAGCTCCCCATGCCCCGCGTGTTCAGGTTGAGACGGGCTATGCAAGTCAAGTCATAACGATAGCAGGGTTAGTGACGCGTGCCCACGGGAGGAGGAGTAAAGTTACGTACACTGCGGTGCGCGGACTGTTGCGGAAGCTGCTGCCGGCGATGTTGAGGAGCAGCTTGCGCTTGGGGAACATGGTCGCGACGTTCCCGCCAAACCCGAACGCAACCAGACACGACGGCGCCACGCGGGTCGGGTCCTTGTACTTGTTGCTGGTCTTTACAGCCGGCGAGTGCGTGGCAGTCGCCTGGGATGAGAACGCCGGGGAGGGCACCGGAGAGGCAACCGACGCCTTTGAGGCGCCAAATCCAGGGCTCGGATACGCACGATTCAGACCAGCAGGCCGTGCCGTCGGGAATTGCTGGAGTTGAAGCGCTGGATGCTGGTATTGTTGGGCTTGCACTGAGCTGTAATCTTGACCATAGCCATCGACAGCTGTCTGCTGGAACTGATTCTGGGGCGACGCGACCTGAGGTGCGCTCACGAACGACTGCTGCTGCTGCTGGATCTCGAACTGGTCCTGCTGGTACTGTTGTTGGTACGCGGACTGCTGGTTCTGCTGAGCTTGCTCATACTGCTGCTGCTGATCCGGCTCAGGGTACTGCTGGTGATGACCTGGCTGCACGTACTGCTCCTGGTGTTGCTGCTGCTGACCGAAGAACGCGCCGGATTGGTTCGCGTTCGCACCAAACGCTCCCGCAGATGGCTGGGCGATATAATCCTGATGCTGCTGCACCTGCTGACCATAGGTCTCGCTCCCATAACTGTTGCCGGAAAAGAACGACGACGCGCCGCCAGCCGGGGGGCCAGACGCGAAGAAGTCGTTCTGCTGGCTCGCGCCTTCAAACCCTCCTCCCTCTTGCGGGGGAGGCGCTGAAAACAACGAAGGCGACTCTCCAGTGTTGTCAAACGGCGAGGCGCTCGCACTGAAATCAGCCGAGGTGTTTCCTTGGCCGAACGGTGTCGAGGCAAACTCACCACTGCCACTTTGGTCGAATGCACTGCTCGGAGCCAAACCAAATCCGTCGTAGGGGGCGGCAGCCACTCCTTCGTCCTGCGCCTGGGTCTCAGGTGGCTGCTGCTCTTGCTCCTGCTGCTGCTCAGTGCCTTCGACGACTTGGTGGGGCTCACTGTTCTTGACATCAGAATTCGAATCGTCCGCCGAAGGCACAACATCGTGTTGAGGCAGCTGGGGCGAGTTGCCGTACTCAGTCGGCGCGTCCACTGGCGGCGATGCAAATGCATCCGGGGTCGGCGCTTGCTGTTCGTGCGAGAACTGATCATAGGACGATCCGTACTGGAACGACGCGTCCGGCGTATTCGCATCGAACACATTGGTAGCGTCCGATCCACCCTGCGCATACTCATTCTGGTCGCCCTGGTGCCCGAAGACTGCGGCTTCCTGACCATGATGGGCGGTCTCTGCAGCAGTGACGTGTTCCGTCGCGGGTGTGCTTTCATACGAACCCGCCAGAACTTCAGCGGAGGAACTCCACTGCTGCGCTTCAGCCGTAGCGCCGAGCTGCTGATCATTGTGCGCCGACGACCCGTTACTAGATCCACGCTGCAGCTCTGGCGGACCAGTCGCGCTGCTCTTGCTGCTCTCGAGCCAGCTACTAGTTGAAGCTGCTCCTGGCGTACTCGGCGCGCTGGTTCCACCAATCGACGCACCGGTTGACGATGTTGACTGGCCAAAGAATGCATCAGTCGATACTGGTGCGGCGTTTGGCTCCACAAATTGCTGAGCCTCCGTTGCCTGGGACGAGCCATAGAACGATCCCGATCCGTGGCCAAACCCATGATGCGCTTGGCGAGAAGTCGCGTAGAAGAACTCGTTCGTCTCGTACCCACCGTGAGCACCACGCTGAGGGTGCTTCGGTGGGTGCGAGTCCGACGATAGCGACTGGCCGTGGCGGTCTGTGTAGCCGATCGAACTCGGCTCATTGGTCGGCGCGCCGTGCGAAAACGCACTTGAAGCACTTGGAGTGGAAGGCGTCGACCCGGGAGCTCCCGTAAGTCCAGAATGGGTCTGACCAAACGCCGCCGACTGTGCCGAATGCGTCGAAAACATGCTGCTCGCGGACTCGTGTCTCGTCAGCTCGGGAGCATGAGCCGGGGAGGGGGCGTTATAACCGCTCGTGTTGAACGGGCTGTCAGTAGCAGCTGGATGATCCTGACTGCCAAAGAGCTGCGAGGCAGACTGCTGGCCAGAGCTTCCAAAGGCAGCTGCTGCGTCATTTCCAGCAGGCCCGCTCGCAAACATGCTCTCGGCCGACGCAGTTGGTGCACTTCCGAAAGATGCCTCCCGAGACTGGTTTTCGCTGTAGTAGCCGCTGTCGTAGCTATTCGATCCTTGCGAACTGTCAAAGTAGTTGGATGTTGCCGCGTAGCTTGGTTGCTCGTGCGCCGCCGAGTTTCCTGCCTGTTGACTTGACGTCTCAAAGGCGTTTGACGCTGAGCTGGTGCTTGAAAACAGAGACGCCGCGTCTCCAGCTGAAGCGTTTTGACCAGAAGCGCCGAACATGTCCTGCGCAGGCGCCGACGGGGCTTGCTGCTGGAATGGATCGTGCTCAGCCTGGCCGTATTGAGCACGCTCATACTCGTACGAGTCGTAGTTGCTTCCATACGGCTGATTCGATGGCGCCTCTTGTCCATATTGTCCATATGAATGCTGCTGCTGCTGTTGCTGCACGTGCTGTAACAAAAGGAGCAGACACGGGTCAATGTCATGCACATGCTACTAATCAATCAACGCTTCGGTACATACCTGGGCGTAGGGCGTATTATCGTAGCCAAAGCCCGATGACTGGGCCGATGCGCTTCCGAAACCAATGCCGGTGTCGCCTGGCGCAGACGACCCGAACAGATCACTGGCATCTGATGTCGGCAGTTCGTGCTCGACCACGAGGGGCGGCGAGTTGGACGGAGCAGGCCCACCGCCACCAAACGAGCTGAATGGGCTCGGAGCTTCACTCGACGAGCCAAAGAGTGCATCTGCAGTTTGGATCTCTTTGCTCGTTTCCGCAGCAAGAGGTCGGTCTTCTTGGTCCTGGACTGTCTCAGTTGACGGTGCAGTCGGGGAGGTGTACTGCGCGTGACTGCTTTCTTGGTTGTGCGAAAATGACAGCGACGCTTGGCTGTATTCAGGCACGTCCGACGTTGAACCGAACAGACTCGACACCGAGGTAGTGGTTGTCGCATTATGCAGCTCCAAACCACGCGAGGCTCGCTCGTCCATCGAATCATCGGGGAACGGGTTCAGTGAGCTTGTCTCGGCGATCGTCTCGGTCACATAGTGGCCGGTTGACGGCTGGTACTCGGACACAAAGCCAGTTGTCGTGTGCGTCGTCGACTCGCTCACGCTGGTCGTTTCCGATGCATTCCCATCCGAAAACTGGTCGCTGACATTGTCGGACCCACCAAATGTCGTTCCCGGCGCCGAGAACTGCCCTTCACTAACAGAAGGGAAGTCTGTACCAAACGCGGTGCTGGCGTTTGACGAATCCACGATGCTCGGGGTTTCCGATGCCGTGCCATCAGAGAACGGCCCTTCACTCACCCGCTCCGATCCGCCAAACGTTGCCCCAGCCGATGAAACACCGTACGAGCGGATGGAGCTACCGTCCATGTCACGCGTACCCGGCTCGGTAGAGGACGCTTCGCTCCCTGGGCCAGCAAATGACGACTGGTACCCGTACGGAGGCAGTCGACTCGACACTTCGCTGAAAGACGCCAGCGACTGGCCGCCATTGCTGCCTCCAGTGCCATTGAAGAGCGATACAGAGTCTCCACGGTACTCATCGTGGTCATCGTGGTCGTCCGAGTCGAGCGTCTTCCCAGGGGTGGCAGCAGGAGCCTCGACAGATTCCTCCTCTCCATGCGAGTTACCAGTGCCACCTTCACGGACCGCCTCCGACTCCCACGACACGCTAGACTTGGCAAAAACCGTGCTGTGCTCATAATCAGCGGTCTCCATCGCACTGGAGGTCTCTCCGTGGTCTTCATAATTGGTCGCGGTATCGATGGTGGTATCATAATCAGCCGTCGAGGTATCAATCGACTGCTCCTCAGAATGCCAAGCAGTGCTTGCCTGCTCTTGAGCGCTGCTGCCCACGTGCATCTCATCTGCGAATGAGACGCCATGCGTGTGATGTTCAAGACGAGTCGAGTGCTCTTCAGAAAACGAAGCACTGGTGGTGACAGAAGAGACCGGGTCATGCTCAGCGTCATCGCCACTCACGGAAGTGACGCTGGGTTCTTCGTGAATCTGCTCAGCAGTGACAGCAGTCGCGTGGAGCGAGGTTGCATGCGACACCACAGCAGCCGAAACACTCTCCTGCTCCCACTGCTGCTGGGCAGCCACCTCGAACCTGGCATTGTCGGTCGATGGACTCTCGAAGTTGCTCCTCGACGCAAATTCACTCGACGAGAACTGCACTTCTTCCTGATGTTCGCTGCCTCGAATAGAAGAGCTCTTAACAGACGCGGGCGGAAGTGCAGCCGCCATAAACGAGTTTGAACCCGAGTCAACCGACGGCGGAGCGGTAAATTCACCGTGCTCTTGCGGCGGGTTGCTCGCAGGCTCTCCATCAGCTCCTCGAATCGTCTCGTCCCATTCCTCATTCGCGTGGTCGTCGTGGTCGAATAACCCTTCGTCGTCGTCGTCGTCGTCGTTCCAGAAATCTCCCGCAGCAGCAGTAGCCGTCACGGACTCGGCGGGCGGAATCTCAAATTCTTCAGCCACAGCCTTCGGCAAATCAGCTGCAGCACTGTCGTCCGCGCGCGACTCTTCCGTCTTGCTCTCGGCAAACACTGGAGTACCGTGGCTCTCCGCTTGCTGGCTGGTAAATGAGGCGTCTTCAAACTTGCTGTCCATCGCATTAGGAAGACTGGGGCGAGAGGTTGACCACGATTGTTCCTCCATACTCTTCGCAGCGAAGGTAGAAGCCGTAGCCGAAGCGAAGGATGCATCCGAAGGAGTGGAGAACGTGGTCGAGGATGAAATACCCTCGCTGCCCGCAGCTGGAACGTTGACGGACTCCACTGAGCTCGACTGCACCGGCTGAGCAGCCAGCGCCGCATCGACCATGGCAAAGTCATCCTCGGCCCAGCCAAACTCGTCGCTCTCTTCCTTGACGGCGCTTTGAGCCTCTGCGCTCTCCGCTTCTTCCATCGGATTAGAGAGCACTGTCGACGGCGAATCACAACCCCATCCGTCGTCTTCAAACATGTCGTCGGCGTCGTCTATCGAGAACAGCTGCACCGGTTTTTGGCTGCTCGGAGCCGTACTGATCACCGAAGACGGCGTTGCGCTGGTGGAAGTATTCGTGATAATCGCCCCGCTGGCGTTGGTGGTACCAGCAGAAGACAATCCACTCTGCCAACTTGTAGCACTCGTCGCTGTAGTGTGCGTGGCCAAGCGAGTCGTGACGGTTCTCCCGAGGTCGACACCAGCTGCACTGGTGGTGGTGGTGGTGGACATCGTAGAAGCAGTCGCAGCAAACGATCTGCCAGTTGGCGTTGCACTTGCCCCAGCGGAGTATGGCCGAGCAGTGGGCGTTGTACTCGCGCTGCCGGCAAAGGATCCGCCAGTCGGCGTCGCACTCGCACTACCAGATAACGAGCCAGCAGTGGGCGTTGCACTGGTGCTAGTGACGAAGGACCGGCCCGGTGGCGTCGCGCTCGTGCTAGTCGCAAACATGCTCGCTCCGGACGGCGTCGTCGTTCTCACGGGGGGCGCCGACCACGTGTGCCTCGCGGCAGGCGACTTCATCCCGAACGGGGACGGTCCCTGGAGCGCCGCCGCGGCGGGCGACTTCAGCGCCGAGGCCGCCGGAGACGTCAGCCCCGAGTTGAACGCCGTCGTGCGACTGCCAAACGCGGGGCTGCGCAGGCTGGTGCTGCTGGCACTCGCCGCGCCAAACATGACGCCGCTGGCACCCGCGGCAGGCGAGCGCCAGTTGCTGGTGCCGCCGAGCGCCGTCGACGCTTCCGTTGGCGTCGCCGACGTCGATGACGTCCCGCTGCTGAAGAAGCCCGAGCCCGAGCGGTAGGCGCTGGTCGCGCCGCCTATCCCCGAGGGCAGGTTGAGTCCACTCGGAAGCCCGCTAGGGATTCCACTGGGGGTCCCGTTGCTCGCGCTCGAGGTTGTGGTCGTCGTGGCTGCACCCGCCGAGGTGCGCATCGTAATGTTGCTGAAGCTGCGGTTGCTGCCGCCGGCCGTGAAGCTCGCGTTGCGCCTCGCGGGCACCGCGGGCGCCGCGTCCACGCCCAGCGACGCGAAAAAGTCCTGCTGGCCCGCGTCCCCTGGCTTCTGCCGCAGCCGCGTGTTGGCGCTCGCGGGCCGCGCGCGCGTCAGCCCCGAGGGCGTCGCCGTCGGCCCCGCAGGCGGCGGCCGCACCGTCGGCGCGAGCGACATGCCGCGCGGCGGCGTCGCGTACGGCCGGTGTGCGCCGCTGCCGTCCATTCGTCCGGTCGGCCCGCCCGCAGTCCGAGTCGCGCTCGCTGCTTCTTCCCCCTCCGCCTCGCTGCCTGTCGTCGGCCTGTCGATACTTGCGCCGGGCCCGCCACCCGCTTGGAGCCGCCGCCGACCGTCTTTCTCGAATAAGCTTGCCGGATGTATGGGAAGCTCGCGCGCGTTTCCCCTGCTGTTCGTGACGGGTCGGTACACGCGGCGGCTGGTCTTCACCTTCTACTGGTATTTCTGTTCGGATACCGGTTTGATGATCCAGATCTGATTCAAACGCGGAAGAATGACGTCACTCGGAGATAGGAGGGTGACGTGGCCTTGATCGCGAACGAAAACTCAGGCGCGTCTGAGTCTGAGCTTGCACCCAGTTCCTGGCGCGAACCCCGGCGGACTTGTTGCAAAACAGCTGCGGTGTCGCGTGCCACACTTGTTTCAATCGACATTTGATTCCCTTTTTAAACGCATAAGCTCTCACGACCTAAACCATACCGATTTGACCTCCATCAACCAACACCCCGCTGAAGTCGATAGAGTCGCTGCTCAGCAGAAACCGTCCGGTGCCGCTCCTGCCTGGTGCACGCGGCGAAGAAAGGAAGAAGAGTCGGGCAAGCCGCCGCGGCGCTGCGTATCTGCCAGCCAACCAGGGACAGTCGCGCCTCCCGCCTCCCGCCACTCGCGAAGCTTCGTCTCTTGCGTCGTCCTGCCGACGTGCCTGCCTGCGTGCCTGTCCGCCTCCGCTGCTCCGCTCTGCTCGCCATGCCGCCGGTCGAGGTGCAGCGCAAGCTCACAGTGCTCGGGTACCCGGGCGTGGGCAAGTCGTCGCTCACGACGTGCTTCGTGGAGAACCGGTTCGTGGAGAACTACGACCCGACCATCGAGAACACGTTCCACAAGACGATCCGCTTCCGCAACGCGCATTTTGTCACGGACATTGTCGACACGGCCGGCATGGTGCGTGGCTCGCTCGATGACGGTGACGATGGCGGCGCGACTCACTCACACCGCCCGCCCGTGATTGCAGGATGAGTACTCCAACTTCTCGCAGGCGGCGTCCGTGGGCGTGCACGGCTACGTGCTCGTGTACTCGATCGGCTCGCAGACGTCGTTCGAGAAGCTCAAGCTCATCAACGAGAAGCTGCTCAACATGCTGGGCTCGCGCCCGCCGCGCGTGCTCGTCGGCAGCATGTCGGACCTGGAGAAGAGCAGGTGAGATCGCCACTGAGCTCCGTCTCGACACCGGCGCCGCCGCTGGCTCCCCTGTGTTTGTGCATTCGGGATGTGTTGCTCCGACGGTCGAGTGGCTGACTCCCCCATCTTCAACCGCGTGTTTGCGAATTCACAGACAGGTCTCCGTTGAAGATGGCCAAGCGCTCGCGCGGCAATGGGAGTGCCCATTCGTCGAGTGCTCCGCCAAGGATAACGAGAATATTAGTACGTGCCCGCTGTGCCTGCAGCCTGACGCTGACCGCTGACCGCTGACCGCTGACCGCGTGCCGTGTCGTGGTGTGCCGCAGCCGAAGTGTTTACCTATCTAATCAAGGAGATCGAGCGCGACTCGGGCCTGCTCGAGGTCAGCGACGAGGCCGGCTGCACGATCCTGTAAGCCGCCATGCCGTGCCGCACCGCCGTCGGGTTGGCGCTGCCTCGCTTCGTCCCTGTTGGAGAATTCGACTCGCCTCCCGGTCTCCACCGCGGCTGCCTCGCAAGTACAATACGCGCCCCAGCGTACGCCCCGACTCAGCGCTGGGACCGCTTGTACGAATAAACCCCGCTCTTGTGCACTTCCGCCCGTGTTCCTCTCCGCATCCGGCAGTTCAGTGGTGTCCATCCGAGTGCCAGGCGTCCGCATGAGACCGTCGCGCGTCTCGGACGTCATTGGTGGCTCGGAGCGCTCCGATGCCGGTCCTCGCTGGTTCACTCAACTGTTGTGGCTGCTAGCTCGTTCCTGCACGCAGCGGGTCACTACCCCAGACACTCTGGTGCGCATACTCTTCAGCGACAGCAGCAGCAGCAGCAGCAGCAATAATGACGCCTTGCTGGGGGACCAAACACTTGCTCCTACCGCAACTTGCTCTTTGCGGAGGGAGAAATGCGCGGAAAGATGGCGCGGGCGCCGTCTGTGGGTCGGGTCGTCCGCGGACTCGCCACCCCAGCGCGGCGGCTTCGTAGTGGGGCGTGTCAGATTCGGCGATCCATGCCTAGGTCAGTAGCAAGCGCGTGCTCGTGTTGGATCCCCAACACACGGAGATCGGAAAGGCCAGCGAACGGAGCTAAAGCCGACGCAGTCGACGGGAGCGACCGGCCGGCGACGCGCGCAGCACAGTGGCGGCAGCATGCGAGGGCTCCCAGCCGCATCCTTCCGAAGGACTCCTTCGCTCGGGCCAATCATGCTGATTAGATCCGGATAGTATACTCCTCAATAACCGGCAGGTACACGCTCAGAGCGTGTACCACGGATCACCCACCGCCCAACTCGCGGGTCTGCCGGATACTATCCGTATACAATCCGGATAAGCGCTTTTGTGGTGGTCTGGCCGCCCCCTCCTTCGACAGCTCTCGGCCCCCCACTTGGAGCACTTGGCGGCGCCGGAGAAGACGATCGGCTCGAGACCCACGGGCAAGATGATGCGCAAGGTGACGTTCGAGCTCGGGCGCTGCGTGCGGGAGACCGGCCAGGCGCTGGACCGCCTGGGCCTGCGCGTGCTGGGCGACAACTCGTACAAGGAGAAGTGTGCGTTGCCGTGAGGAGAGGGAGGAGCGGAGGCGAGATAGGTGGCTGACGGGAGGTGCTCGTGTGTGTGTGTGTGCTCCGGTGGCAGTCTCGCGCCACCGCCAGGTCGTGACCCTGTACGACAAGCGGCCCAAGATCGCGCACGACGTGTGGGTGGCGCCCAACGCGACCATCGTGGGCGACGTGGAGATCTGCAACGACGCGTCCGTCTTCTACAACGTGGTCATCCGCGGCGACCTGAACCAGGTGCGCATCGGCAACCGCACCAACGTGCAGGACCGCACCGTGATCCACACGGCCAGCGCCTCGACGCCCGGCCTCGCGCCCGGCACGTCCATCGGCAACGACGTGACCATCGGCCACGGCTGCACGCTCTACTCGTGCACCATCGAGAACAACGCGCTCATCGGCATGGGCGCCATCATCCTCGACGGCGCGCTCGTCGAGTCCAACGCGATCGTCGCTGCCGGCTCGGTCGTGCCGCCCGGCCGCCGCATCCCCTCGGGACAGCTCTGGGCGGGCAACCCGGCCAAGTACGTGCGCGACATCTCGGACGACGAGGCCGCCGACATCACCAAGCAGGCCAAGGAGTACGTGGCGGTCGCCGCCTCGCACAGCGACGAGTTCCTGCCCTACGGCACGGCCTACCTCGACGTACGTCTCCGCTAGATCGACCGTGAATGATGCGGTCCGTAGGCTTACCTGGTGTGTCCACGACTGTCCTGCGAGCAGGCCGAGAAGATCAAGAAGGCTGGCGGCCGCTTGTAGACGTCGCGCGCCCCGACGGAACGTGGCGGCCTGCTGACCCGGGGGATAAGCGCGGAGGACGGACTCCACTCGCCTGGGCGACGAGGACGCGGGGCCGGCCGGGCGAGCTCGCCGCACAGAGCGCTCGCCGACTCGTGATAGTGTAGCCCAACCCAACGATGAAAGCACGAAAATGACGAGAAAAGCGACCAGCAGGCTGACGGACGCCTTCTTCTCGTGGCTGCATAGCGCCCCCATGCAACCGTGCGTGGTCCACGCCACGTCGAAGCGAGTGAGTGTCTCCGCCCTCCTCGAGCGCCTGCCTGTCCAGTCCTCTTCTTTCTTCGACCGCCGTACCATGGACGTCGTCCTGACGCTCGTCCTCATCTCCGCCCTCGCGACTGCCGCTGATGCCAACGCTTTGCCGACTGCAACCGTCCGGAACGGGTCGATCGCTGGCGCGGTCCTCTCCTCCTTCCGCCAGGACCTCTTCCTGGGCATCCCGTACGCGCAGCCGCCGCTTGGCAGCCTCCGACTGGCCGATCCCGAGCCGCTCAACGCGTCCTGGACGGGCTTGAAGCCCGCGACGCAGTACTCCCCCGCGTGCCTGAACTTCGGCGAGGGCCCTTGGGCGGCGGGCGGTGTCATGGCGGAGGACTGCCTCACGCTGAACGTGGTCCGGCCCAGCAGTACGGATCAACACGCGGGTCTTCCGGTCGCAGTGTGGATCCACGGCGGCGCCTACCTCCAGGGCGGGTCTCGAGACCCACGCTACAACCTGACGTACATCGTGGACCAGGGCGTCAGGATGCACTCGCCGTTCATCGGCGTCAGCGTTAACTACAGGCTTGGCGGCCTCGGTTTCCTCTGGGGATCGGCTATTCAAGCCGCGCGCGTGGGCAACCTCGGGCTGAAGGACCAGCGACTGGCGCTGCGGTGGGTGCACGAGAACATCGAGGCCTTCGGAGGAGACCCGAGGAAGGTGACGGTCTGGGGCGAGAGCGCTGGGGCAGCCAGCATCGGCCACCAGCTCGTCGCCTTTGGCGGCCGGGACGACGGACTGTTCCGCGCGGCCATCCTGCAGTCGGGCTCGGCCTCCAACGCTCCATGGGTGAACGAGTACGCGTCTGCGGCGAGCTGGGACGAGCAGTACGCAAACATCGTGGCTGCCGTCAGCTGCGGTCACGCGACGGACTCGCTCGCGTGTCTTCGGCAGGTGCCGATCGCGTCGCTGGCCGACGCACTGAACCACTCGGTCGCGACGGCCAGGAGAGACTTCCGCCCGGTGATCGACGGCGAGTTGGTGCCACGCAACCCTGTCGCGATGCTCCAGAGCGGGCAGTTCGTGCACGTGCCAATGCTCCATGGCCAGAACCACGACGAAGGCTGGACGTTCGTTCCCGTGGGGGTCGACTCGGACGCGAAGTTCCTCGCGTTCTTGGTCAGTCTCGGGTTCACCAACGAGCAGGCTGCCAGGATCGCAGACATCTACCCGGATACCGACGGGAGTGACCGCCATGACGCTGGACGCGGAGCCATGCTCGAGAGGGTCGCCACCGTGCTCGGAGACATCGACGTCGATGCCATGCGGCGCTTCATGGCGCAGGTGTGGGCGAAGAACGCGGTCCAGGGCTACAACTACCAGTTTGCCGTGCCGGTGATGCCCGACAAGCGCGCGGGGCACTTCCAGGAGGTGGCGTTCGTGTTCCACAACCTTCGTGGCGAAGGGTACATCGTGAACCCGTTCGCCAATGCGCCGTCCACGCATCGGCAGGTGGCAACACTGATGGCTCGCATGTGGGCTAGCTTCATCGTGACCCTGACGCCCGACCACTCGGGCTCCTCCATCGAGTGGCCAGAGTACACGGTGGACAACCCTGAGATGCTGGTGTTCGACGCTAATGTGACCGCTCTCGGGCACGTCGAGCCCGACACGTACCGTCGCAAGGGCATCGAGCTCCTCCAGGAGATCTATCAGTCGCATTGAGGATCGGTTATCAACGAGAGCGGGCGTACCTCCGCTCGCTCCTCTAGTCGTCGTCGCTTTTGATCCGTCTCCGCTTCTGCTTCTTCGTGCTCGCACTGGCGCTACCAGCACTCACTTCGGCACCGGTCGCTTTACGCCCGCGCTTCTTGAAATCGACGCTGCCCTTGGTCGAGAGCGCTTCGACGTCGTCATCGTGCGCTGCGGCCGCTGCCGGCTGGTCCAGCTCGACGCCCTTGTAGCTGCCGCCCCATGGGTTGAACGCCCCAAGCGCGTTGTCTCCCTGCGCGTCAAAGTCCTCAAGTGCGTCTCTGCGCTTCTGCTCCTCCTTCAGCCGATCTTCCTCCACCTGCGCCTCGGTTTCTCGCTTGGCAACCGCCTCGTCACTCTCGTCGATCTGCCGCACCTCGACAGTGCTCCACTCGCCCATACCAGTCGACTCGTCCACGATGATCGGAGCTTCCTTGACGACGCCTTCTTGGCCGCGGAGGTTGAGTACCATCCTCTCCACTGCCTCGAGCGACATGCCAGCGGGCATGGGCACGCGCAGCCGGTCGGAGAGCACGTCCGTCTCCGTCACGGGCTTGGCCTCGCCCGGCGGCATGTATACCACCGTGAACTTGCGGAACGACAGGTCCGTGTTGGGCACGTTGAACACCACCGCGGCCTCCACGAGCGCGTCCAGCCACTCCTCGAGCGCTTCGATCCATACCTGGCACGCGCTGCCCGTCTCGAGGTGGTCCTACGGCCATGACCACACAGTGGTGAGTCCCAGAGCACGGACATACGTGCAGCCTCCTGCACCGCGCACCTCGTGCTTCTTGCCCTCAAGGTAGACCACGCTGCGCACTTGGTAGATGCCCAGATCGTCCTCTTCCTCCTCCTTGTCGGCCTCCTCCTCAGCCTCCGGCGCTGGCCTGTCCTCGTGTCTGAGGTCTCCGCCTTGGAACGCCGCCCGGTCGCCCCGCGGAGGCGGCCGGGGAGCGCGCCGACCTCCTGGAGGCGGAGGAGGCACGCCTTTGGCTGCCAAGTCCTGCGCGTATTTGGCTTGCGCCGCCTGCAGCAATACACGAGCGGCAGGTGAAACGAGGACTGACCGTCAGCCTAAGAGTGTCAGGCGGTGGAGGACGGAAGGAGGCCGCGCACCTCCTCGATCTCGCGCAGCTGGTCCTGCAGCTCGCGGTCCGAGGCCGCAGCGTCCGACTTGGCCTTGCGCTTCTGCTTGAAGCTCTCCTCCACCGTCTCCTTGTGCCGCCGGCCCTGCTCGTGGTGCCGCACGCTCTGCGGGTCGTTGGACGCGTCAAAAAGGTCAGATCGGCGCTCGTACGCGGCCGCTGATGCCCGCTGAGGCCGCGATCGACGCGCAAAGAGGCGCGCAGACGCACCATCTTGTCGCCCTGCATCCACACATTGCAGTACTTGCAGAAATGCCGCTCATGCGAGACCCAGTAGTCCGTCATCTCGCCGCCCCCAACTCGCCCACCGGCAATGCCAGGTTGCAGTGCCGATAGTGAAGCCAACCCATCCAACGCCATAATTTCCACAGTCCGTAGCACAGGTTGTTCCTCTCCAATTCAAAATTGAATCGTTGCGTCTGTTTCTGTAATTTCGCCCAACCTGCAGCACGTCGTTGGCTGGCTGGGGTTCGCCCGATGCATGCGCCGCGGCGGTCGATGGCCCAGTTCGTGATTCTAACAAGGAAGCAGCAGCAATGGCGACCAAGCGTGGTATGTGGGGCCTTCCCCCCGCCTTGCACTTGCCCCCAGTATGCTGCTGTGCCTCTGGTCCGCGTGGTTAACGCTCGTGCGTCTCTCGGTGCCTCCAGGACGTGGCGGTGCCTCGGGCAACAAGTTCCGTATGACCCTCGGTCTCCCCGTGGGCGCCGTGATGAACTGCGCCGACAACTCGGGTGCCAAGAACCTGTACATTATCGCCGTGTGCGGTATCAAGGGTCGCCTCAACCGTCTGCCCGCCGCCGGTGTCGGCGACATGGTGCTCGCCACGGTCAAGAAGGGTAAGCCGGACCTCCGTAAGAAGGGTAAGTCATCTCCGTCCGGCATCTCCGCCTCCCTGCCTCCATCTCTCCCTTTCCAAGGCTATCGACACGCTGTACTAACGCTCTCGGCCGCCTCGCAGTCATGCCCGCCGTGGTCATCCGCCAGCGCAAGGCCTGGCGCCGCAAGGACGGCGTGTTCCTCTACTTCGAGGACAACGCTGGCGTCATCGTCAACCCCAAGGGCGAGATGAAGGGCTCGGCCATCACGGGCCCCGTGGGCAAGGAGTGCGCCGACCTGTGGCCGCGTATCGCCTCGAACGCCGGCTCCATCGTCTAAGGACTTGGCTTTGCAGCGAGTGTCGGGCGGCGCAGCCGCTCTCTCATTCAGTGACTAGGTCCGACGCGAGGGCAGGCGTCTGACGGCACGCACGCACTTCCTCCCTCGCGCCTTGTGGTCGCGGTAACAGCTAATCATAAGCCAACGGGGGACGCGCGCGCAGCCACGGCCCTCCCCGCGTCGCCTTGAGAATCGCGAGTCACCCCTTGTCTGTCTGTGTTCATCGCTCGTCAATGGTCTACGCCTTCTTCTTCCTGCCCTTCTTGGCGGCCTTGAGCGCGGCCTCCTCCTCCAGCCGGCGGCGCTCCTCCTCGTTCTTGGCCTCCTCTCGGATGTCCTTCTTGAGCTGCTTGAGCGCGTTCGCCCCCTCGTCCAGTAGCCCCGCCGACACGCCCTCCACTGCCGCACCCGCCTCCTGCCAAGCCAAGCCAAGCTCACTCCGTCAGTCTCAGTTCCGCACCGTCAGCAACCAGAACCAACGCACCACTGCGGCCGACACTAGCTGCGCCCGCAGTTCGAGCGCCTGCAGCAGCGAGTCCACCACCGAGCCGTCGCTCAGCTGGAACCGCACGGGCTCCCCCACCGCAGCCATCGCCTCCGGAGTCATTTCCATCGGCGTGCCGCTCGCCGTCACGGCCTTGAAGCCCACGAGACACGCCTCGAGCTGCACCTCGGCTCTCAGTCGGGCGAGCAACGCCGACGCCTGCGCCAGCAGTTTGTCGCTGGCGCCGAGCGCCGTGGCGGCCTGCAGGCTCGCGTCCAGCCGCGAGATGTCCCGCGCGTGGGCCTTGCCGCCCACGGGCACCTGCAGCTCGCACAGCGCGTGGGCACCGAAAAGCGTGCACTCGGCCTCGGCGCCGCGCACCACGCGCCGCGCGAGCGCCAGCATCTCGGGCGCCACCTGCTCGCGCGCGGCCACCTGCAGCGCCAGCTTGAGCGGCGTGAGCAGTGCCCGCGTGCCGACCGGGCGTACGAGCATCAGCCCCTTGATCTCCTCCTGCAGCGCGACGTGCGCCACCAGCTGATGGTACGTGCGCCGCGCGGCCTCCAGCAGCCCGGCGTCCAGCGCCGCCGCCGCCTTGGCGCGCGCCGACTCGAGCGTCGTGTACAGCGCCTCGGCATCCGTCTGCGTCAGCGTCAGCGCGCGGAGCACGCTCGCGTCGGTGGCACGACTAGACGGAGCCTGCCTCTGCTGCTGCTGGTCGACATCGCCTGCATTCTCACCTGCTGCTGCGTCCGAGGCGTCCTCGACCGCCGTTGTGGACGCGTCGACCTCCGCAGTGGCCTCCATGTCGCCAGCTGCGTCGTCTCCTCCTTCAGACGCCTCACCACCACCGTCAGCCTCCTGCGGGGTGGACGTGGCTGGCCGACTGCTGGCCTGGCGACTGGAGCCCCTCCCGCTGCCGTCTGCGTCCACGAGCAGCTCGAGCGCCTGGCGGACGAGCGCTTGCTTGCTCTCGAGCACGGCGCGCAGCTCCTGCTCGGCCTGACGCATCTCGGTCGCGCACTCCTGGCAGAAGCGCAGCGTTCTTCGTGGCGCGAACAGCGCGCCAACCTCGCTGGTGGCCACGTCGATGGGCATGCTTGTCGTGGACGAGCACGGCTTCGTGTCGCAGTAGACGTTGACGCAGCGCTGGCACAGACTCGGCCGCCGGATGCGCGAGAACTGCTCCTTGCACCACTGGCACCCGCGCTGCTCTCGGAACCGCGCGAGCAGGCGCCGGCACTCGACAGACGTCGCGAGGTCCTCCGGGCTGTTGCCGAACCGATTGTGTGCGTCCGCCGGCGCGGCATGAGCGAGAAGCAGCTCCAGCAAGTCGCGGTGGCTGCCCGAAGCGGCCAGGTGCAGACTCTGGTTCCCCTCCGGGTCGCGGTCCTCGAGGCTGTAGCCCGCCTGCAGCAGCAGCGCCGCTGTGTCGACGTGACCTCCGTAGCTCGCCCAGTGCAGCGGCGTGTTGATGTTTGTGTTGGCCGTCGTCGCGTTAGGCATGCTGATAGTCGCGTCGCCGTCGCCGGACGGGCTGAAGCCGACGACGGCCGACGTGCGGCGGCTGAGCAGCGGAGACGACGGCGCGTCGCCCACGCTGGCCGCGTTCCCCGCGTTGCTGTCGCCAGTCCGCCTCGTCGTCGCATACATGCCGTCCGCGCCCAGCTCCAGCAAGTAGAGCAGGATCTGCGCGCCATGTCCACCGACGCCATTAGCTCCAGAGCAGCACCACCATGGAGTTTGGCGCGTCGACGCACGTTGTTGTTGCCGACCGAGGCGGCGGCGGCCACGGGTGTCCAGCCGCTGGTGGCGATAAACCCCGCGGGCGCACCATCCGTGACCAGCTGTCGCACGCCTTCGACGTCGTCCGCGCCGCGCTGCCGGCACCGCGCGATGAGCCGCAACCCGCGCTCGACATCGGCGGGCGAAGCTCCCTGCTGTGGCAAGGGCACGGCGCGGATCACGATCTCCTCGACCGGCTCCTCCTCCTCCTCCCCCTCCTCCAAGCCCTCACGGTCCACCGGTACATTGCTGTCCGGCTTTCCCAGCGGCTTGGCCTCCGCGTCCTTGGACGGCTCATTGACGCCCGCCATCGTTGTCTGGAGCTGCTCGAAGCGGCTATCTCGGCGTCGTTTCGCGTCCCGCCTTTCAAAACGAATGCAGTTGAAGATCGCAAAATCAACTCATATTCAGACACAACGGACTTGTGATAATACAATGATCAAGTAAATTGATATAATATCATTTAGAAGATGAACTATAGTAGTCACGCGATTCCCTCCCCCCGTTTGGACTTGTTGACGACACGCAGCAAGCAGCGAAAATGGTGAGCGGGACGGCTTGTCGGGTCTTCCGCGGCTCCTTTCACGCGTCCCCAGTCCCCCCCACATGCACCCAAGCAGGGTGATGCTGACCGCTTTGACCTGCTCTCTCGTTTGATGCCCTCCGCGCGTCCCCCAGGCGAATCAAGCGGCCAAGAAGGCCCAGCGCGCGAGCGTGTCGCTCAGTGCTCGCCTCCAGCAGTGGATCCTCCCCATCAACGCCGTCTACTTCTTGTATCGCATCGTGTGGCACTTCTCGAGTCTCACGAGCTGGACGCTCGCGGGTTACGCGTTCCTGCTGGGCTCGACATACCTCAGCTACTCGTGGGTCGTCGGCGCCGCCGAGGAGGGCGGCTCCAGCGAGTACGCTACGCTTCATATCCAATGCATGGGTTACTCTCCGCGCCTAGTGCTCGTGCTGACACTGACGTGCCGTCTGTGGCAGGTACGCGATGGACGTGCTCATCGTCACGCTGTTCGTGCAGGCGGGGCTGTGCGTGTCGGACTACTTCTGGCTCGTGTACCTCGTGGTACGGCAGGCTCCGCTATCGGTTGCTGTCACTCGCACAGCTTGGAGGCCGCCGATTGACTGACAAGCTGGGGCGTCCACGCCGCTTGCTGGTCGCAGATCCCTGGGTTCCTGCTGTACCACGGCGGACGCATGCTGCTCAATTACGTCTTCACGCCCGACGCGGCCGACAACGACGAGGACGACCCGAACGCGGCCAAGCGCAAGGAGAAGGCCGAGCGCCGCGCCAACCGCACCAAGTTCCGCTCGACGCGGCGATGAACGTCCAAGATGGCGGACCAGGTAGCCTCCACATCACGATGCAGTTAGCGTCAACGACAGGGCCGGTGCTGGAGATGGAGTCGATGCCAGGATGCGACGCAAGGGTGAAGCCGCTGGCGGGAATAGAGGAGTGAATGGTCGACTGCTTCGCGAGGTGCTCCATGCATGTTCCCTTGTGTCTATTCCTGCAGGTGCTGGCTCAAAGCACGCTCTGATGAGAGCGTATCGACAATCTACTGCGCAAGCTTCTCTGCAAGGTGCGAGCTCTCCACCATGCGGCTTACTCGACCCGTAGCCGTCATGCGGGCTCATGTACCACACTCAACCGCTCTCTTGGCATCGCACGGCCCCCAATCAAGCATCCGCTCTTGACACTGGTGCTGGGGTTGATGGGGTAGTGCCAACCCCAACACGTCGACGGGAAGGCTGCGGATGCCGACCGCCCTTTCGTCGTGAGGAAGTACTTCTAGCCAACGAACTGATGGCTCCCCTAGCACGATGGCTCGGCCTCTGCGCGGCCCCGCAGCGCACTTGCGTCGTGCGGCTAGTGGAAACAGAAGTACTTCCTCACGAACCTTCATAACTTCCACCGCGGACGCGCCAACGCCGTGGACGCGCCGGCCGTGACTGCTGCCGACGCTGCCACCGCCGCGCGCTCCGCCTCTGCCTTGTCCTTGTCACTGCGCCGCGATCCTCGCCGCGAGCGATGCGATGATACTCGAGCTGGCATACCAGGGCTGGTTAGACGCTTGCCTCCGTCGTTTAATGCCTGCATCACCTTCGCTCACCTTTGCGCGCGTTCTGTTTGCGCATCTCGTCCACGATGGTCGCAGAGACGGCCGGGGCGAAGGGCAGGCTGGCAGGCACGTCCGGGTCTTCGAACGGATGGCGCGCGATCTCGTACATGAGTTCGTCGGGCAGGCGGTGCAGCAGCTGCAGAGCGACCGAGACGAGCAGGTCGGCCTGCAGCGGCGGCGCGAACCGGAGGCTGAGCACCTTCATCAAGTCCATGTCCCTGCACGCCACCGAGTTAGAAGCTCGAACAAAGGTCAAGCGAGCACGAGGACAGCGCTCACTTCTGCAGTAGTTGCTCGCGCAGCAGCACCGTGTGCGCGACAGCGAGGACGACGACGAAGTGAACGCCGACTGCGAAGAGCTTGATGAACAGAAGCATCGACCATCGTGTCACAGTCAGCACTTGGAGTGGGCGACATGAATGTATGGAGGAGGGAGGACGCACCACGTCCCACACACGGAGCAGCTCGTGGAGCGGAGGCACGCACGCGAACAGGCTCAGGATGAGCGGGAGCGCGTAGATGCGCGCCGTGATGCCCCGCGTGGACAGGTGCTGGAACAAGTCCGGGTCAAGCTGCCGCAACAACGTCCAAGCGAATGACTGTCAGCACCCGAGCGCGACACCGACGCGTCATTGGCAGGGCCGGTCCCACCATTTCCAGACACTTATCGACGAGCACGCAGCCCTGCTCGACACCTTTGAGCTTCGGGGCCATGTACTGCGGGCAGTGCCGCACGATCAGCTGGCAGAACGTGTAGTACGCGTCCGCCTCCGGCAGCACGTAGAGCAGCGGCGCGCACAGGATGTTCATGCCCTGCACGTAGCTGACCACCGAGGAGCAGCGTCAGGTCCCCATCTCAAGCCCAGCCCAGCAAGGTGCTCTCCTTACCGGATGTACCGCGGCATGCCATCGTGCACGCCGCGCTTCAGCTCTTCCGCTTCCGCTTCCGCTTCCGCTTCCGCTTCGTCTTCCGTCGAGCACGAACCCTGGAGAGGCGCGTTCCCGTCAGCAGCACACCACTACTGGGATAGTGGGGACCGCCAGCGTACCAGCTCGTTGATGAAGACGTTGAGCAGGCGGACGAGCTTCTCCTCGGGCACGCGCTGAGCGAACGCCGGGTCGCCGCGGAACGTCCTGGGGCAGTCATCCCAAGGCACGGAGAGCGAGCGAGCGAGAGAGAGAGAGCGTTCGTTGTCAGCGCCGCTGCCATTGCCGAGCCGCGAGCATTGCGTCCACGACCCACCGGAACGTGTCGTTGCGGATGTCGCCGTCACACGCCGAGGCGCCGCGTGCCGCCAGCTTGCTGTACTCGTCCTCGCTGCGCGCGTCCGTCTCGACGCCCAGGAACGCCTTCCACACCTGTCCGCGCAGCGAGCACGGCGCACGCTTCTCCTCCTCCTCCTCCTCGTTACTGTCGGGCCTGTCCACCTCCTCCAGCTCCTTGTCCTCTTCTTGCTCCGCACTCGACGGCGACGGAGGCGAAGACGCACTGCTGCCGGCGCGGTCGTCTCTCGGCAGGCCGTAGACGACCACCATGCGCTTGAGCTCCCGCCAGCGCGCGTACTCGCTGTCCAGCACGCGGTCGCTGCCGTCCTCTGTGGACCGCACCGAGCGACGCGTCAGCCTCCACCCGCTCTCCCTGCCTCCCCACCCACCAGAGCGAGAGCGACCGCGAGACGCACCGAACACGGGCTCGCCGTGCAGCAGCGCCAGGTACCGCCGCCTCAGCTGCAGGGCAAGCGACGCGCCAGCGTCAGATCACTAGGCAGCGGCGGCGAGACGCGGACGGATGCGGCCAGTGACGCACCTGCGCGTCCGACGGCGACAGCGGCAGCTTCATGGCGCCTCGGGGACGCACTCGGAGCCCGACGGACGCCTGTAGAGGACCCGACCGACACTCGGCCAGCCTGCGTTGCTTGCAAGGTGTGGGAAACAAAATGAAAGTTGCATATCCGATTTACATTATCCATTGTGGAGTGGTGGTCTGAATGAGTGTAATCCCTGATTTAGACTGACGGACTGTTATTTTAAAAAATATCGCGACAAAACACGGTGCATAATGTAAATGATGACCAATATCTGGTTGAATGCATCGTCCGGACACAGACGTTTGTGAAGCTACAAACCCCCAACCGAACCAAACCCACCGCGTTTTGCCAAAAATCCGCTCTCCTCCTGATTCACCCATGGCACGCGCACACACCGACACAACCAAGCGAACGACCGCCGGGCACTTTCCCCCAAGCCGCCGCCAAGCCGCGCCGCCGGAGTCCCCGCCGGAGCGAGACGAAGCGCCCGCGCGCCGCCCCTCCGCCCCCCAGCCCGGCGCGGTCGAAGCGCCGCCCGGACGCCGACACGGACGCCGACGACCCCATGAGCGCGCCAGCCGTCGCCGAGGGCGACCGCGTGCTCGTGCTCGGCAAATACGCCGGCGTACGCCTTCCGTCGTTGCGACTTGATGGCGGCGCCGACGCCCGACTGACGCGTGCTTGACCGTGGACGACTCAGATTGTGCGCTATGCGCCTGCCGGACTAGGCTCGCCCGGCACCGACGAGGCCGCGCCGCTGCTCGTGGGCGTGGAGCTGGACCACGCGCGCGGCGACTCGGACGGCCGGTCGCCCGACGGCACCCGCCGCTTCGAGTGCAAGCCCAACTACGGGCTCTTCGTGCGCGCCGACAAGCTGGCGGTAGGATGCGACGTGCGCGCCGCCTGCGCGCGACCGGAGTGCGTTCCTCACCTGTGGATTGTGCCGCGCCGCAGCCCTTCTCGCCCCAGGACGCGGCCGCGTGCGTCGTGCAGAGCGCCTGGCTGCGCTTCCGCGGGGCCCAAAAGGTGCGCGCCGCTCGTGACCGACTCGATGGAGGGGGCGAAGGACTGATGCGCGCGCTGCGGACGCTGGTAGTTCCGGCAACTCGTGTTCGCGCACGCGTGGAACCTGCTGGACAACAACCAGGAGCAGCTCAACCTCAAGCGCTCGGCGCAGTTCAAGTCGGCCGAGCACACGCTGGCGCAGCTCACCAAGCAGACCGTACGTCTGCGTTGCTGGGATGCGTAGACCCGTTCATTGCCTCTCCCTCGGAACTAACCGAGCCAACAACCCACCGCTGCAGTCGCTCACGCGCACGACGTCGGACCTGTCCAAGCTCTCGGTGGCCGCGTCGTACCGCGGCCCGCACGTCAAGTGGCCGCTGCGACTCCCGAACGTCCTCGAACTGCTCGAGTCCTTCAAGCGCGGCGTCGTCCTCCACCACAAGTACGTGGCCGAGATCCTCCGCGCGGGCATCAAGGTGCTGGGGCCGCTGCCAACGCTGCAGGAGATCGTGCTCGCCGAGGGAGAGAAGCTGACGGTCATCGGAGACCTCCACGGCCAGCTGCAAGACCTATACACCATCTTCGCGATCAACGGACTGCCGTCGCCGACCAACAAGTACCTGTTCAACGGCGACTTCGTCGACCGCGGGCTCTTCGGCACGGAAGTCGTGCTGACGCTGCTCATGTTCATGCTGCTGTACCCCAAGAGCGTGTTCCTCAACCGCGGCAACCACGAGTCGCGCAACCAGAACTCGTGGATGGGCTTCGAGGACGAGATCTGGGCCAAGTACTCGGGCCTCGACGGAGACGACGACGAGAAGGACCCCGACCGACCCGTCGACGTGTTCGAGCAGTTCCAGACGCTGTTCGAGAGCCTGCCGCTGTGCGCGCTGCTCCAGCAGAAGATCTTTGTGGTCCATGGCGGCCTCTTCTCGCGCGACAACGTGACGCTGGCGCACTTGAAGGCCATCTCCCGCAAGCGCGAGCCGCCGCTGCACCAGACAGGCTTCGAGGACAAGCTGTTCGAGGACATGCTATGGAGCGACCCGCGCGCGATCTCGAGTCGCCAGCCGTCCGAGCGCGGCGCCGGCGTCGAGTTTGGCGTTGAAGTGACCAACAACTTCTGCCTCGTCAACCGCGTGGCGCTCATCATTCGCTCGCACGAGTGCGTGCAGGAGGGCTTCGAGATCCTGCACGGCGGGCGTCTGATCACGCTGTTCTCGGCGTCGCGCTACTGCGGCACGCAGATGAACAAAGGCGCGTTCCTGACGCTCGGACCGGATCTACAACCTGAGATCCAGCAGTTCTACGCCCGGACGATTGACAGCATCGAACTGTCGGCGCCCACGACCGAGTCCACTGTCAGTGCGAGCGAGGAGCAGGCGCGGAAGGAGGAGGAAGATGCGGTGCAGCAGCGCGAAGTCGCGGCCATGCAGGGTGCGCTGGAGGAAGACACGCTGCGCATGATCGCCGAGCGCATCTGCGACCACCGTCCGTCGCTGTTCTGGTACTTCACGCAGCACGACCAGGAGCACCACGGCGCCGTGCCGCGCTTGGTGTGGTCCGAGGCGCTGCGCTCTGTCCTGCAGCTTGACTTGCCGTTCTTGACGTACCAGAAGCAGCTCGCCGAGGTGGACGAGGACACGGGACTCATTAACTACTCGCGCTTCCTCGCCCGGTACCGCATCGAGAACGATGCGATCGACAGCAGCGGGTGGCAGGAGTCCATCATCGCGCTCATCTGCAAGAAGTTGTTCATCGCGATGGGTGCCGGCGACCTCAACCAGGCCTTCCAGGTGTTTGACGCGGACGCGAACGGGTTCATCGACTACGACGAGTTCTCGACCGCGCTCAAGAAGATGGACACCGGGCTGTCGGACCAACAGGTGTTTGCGCTGATGCGCACGGCGGACGCCAACGACGACGGGCGGATCGACTTTGGCGAGTTCGCGCAGCGCTTCGAGGTCATCTTCACCACCAACGCGCGTCCACCGTCGGGTAATGCGTCGCTCGCGTCCAGTGTGCACGAGGACCAAGTGGTGGACGACGTTGAAGAGTTGCCAGAGCCTTCGCCGTCGCCGCTGCCGTCGCCGTCGCCGCTGTCGACTGATGTGGACGATGCTGCCAAGGCGGTGCCGCCTCCGCCACCCCCTTCATCGTCGGACGAGCCCGTGTTCGCGCGCCGCGTGTCGAGCGTGGACGAAGCGCAGCCGACGTTCGCGCCGACGCCCGCGCCTGACATTGACGTCGATACGATGGACGCGCTGCTGCAGATCGGCAAGGCACTGCTCGCGCGCGCCGGGTCGCTCAAGTACCACTTCTACCACTTCGACGTGAACCAGGACGGCGTGTTGAGTCGCGACGAGTTCGAGAAGGCGCTGGCGCAGCTCGGGTTCACGTTCTCTCCCGAACTGCTTGGGCGTGTCATGAACGCTGTGGACACGGACGGTGGACACTCGATCGACTTTAATGAGTTCGTGGCGGCCTTCGCGGTGCAAGACGCGCGCGAGAAGCAGGTTCTGGATGCCGGCGACTTGACGTGGCAGAACTCTGTACTGCAGCAGGTGTCGAACGTGTTCTACCAGCACCGCATCCACATCCGGAACGCGTTCCGCATGTTCGACCGCTCCAACACGGGCTTCATCACCAAGGATGAGTTTCGCACGGGCATCTCGGCGTTCAATGTTGTGCTCAACTCGCCGCTGTCGGATGACCAGATCGAGGAGTTGCTGGCCTTCCTGGACAGTAACAAGGACGGCGTGATCAGCTACAAGGAGTTCTTCGACGGCTTCCGTGTGGTCGACGTGCGTCTCGAGGGCGGGCAGACGCCGTCCGCGCCGTCCATGAGCGACGAGGATGCGCGGTCGATGGCCTCGTCCATGAGCGAGTGATTGCATGTCTAGGATGTGTGGAGTGCTGATGGACGATGTCCGAAGCGTTGACGACTGATACTTGGTGATGCATTGGATGAGATAGTAGCAAATAAGCCCCAGGTGCCAATACGCTCTTGTTGGATACGTTCTCAGACGGTATCGCAGCTGTGTTACTTCCTTCGCTCTGCCCCCTTGTGGTTGATTCGCTCATGCGTCGCTGGGGTCTCGTGCCTTGCGGCCGCGCCACAAACCCTTCACACTGCTAGCCACACGACGGAAAGCACGATGCCAGGCACCCCGCTTGCCACGGCTCGGCAGGTCAGCCAAAACCTCCCTCGGATGCTCGAATAGAGTCGCTGACACGCCGACGGACTCGAGAGCTGATTGAATTGTAACGTCTCCACCCTCGCAGATGTTCGCCAGTGCGATGAAAGCCGTCACTGTGTCGTCGTCATCGTTTGATTCCCTCATGTGCGCAACCAACGCGGATATTCCTCCATTGAGGGCGATGGCATTCTTGGTCCTCTCATCTGGATGAAGGTACCCCAACACCCCCGCAGCGAAAAGCTTTTGATCCGATGGTCCGCGCGTGACAAGTTCGAGCAGCGCCTCGATGCCCCACTCCGTGTGAAAGGCAGAGTTGTTGGAGGGATTGCTGGCAAGATGCCACAATGTATCCCCTGCGAGCCTTTGCTGGTATTCACATCTGCTCCTACAATCCGCCTAGTTTCTAGGCTATCGCAGTCGCTTGGGCCTATAACGCCGCAGTGTCGCGGAATGGCACTGCAAGCAAGACGATCGCCTGACACAAGTAGTGCCAGGCGACCCCGCCCGAATGAGACGGACGGCCGCGGTGGAGGCGCACCGCTAGATCAGGAGACGCGCGGCCGCTACGCCAGCAACTCCCGGTTCTTGATCAG